>JAXQQM020071133.1:0-84708 GCA_034641835.2 Pinus albicaulis | reverse complement strand
TTTTGTAATGGTCAAAATGGTTGTTAAGATCCACTCATGCAACGGTGAGAGTGTTCCTATTGTTCCTTTTAGTAGAAGCTCTAATATGGAAATGCATGTCTCATCTATTGACTTGGAATTAGGTAATATAAGTGTCCATTTTATGTGATTGTGAAGGTTAGCTATGTACTTTATGTCCACATTCTTGTTCTTGAGATTTATCCTCCCCATTGAATGGATTGTTTCTAAAACCTTGTAGTGTACTTTTGTACACTTTATTTCTGTGGTTGTTGATAGTAGTGCCACTTAATCGTGTGGTCCTCCTCATACCCCATAAAGAAGTGTTGGGACTTGAGGAGGTATTTGAATACTTCACACTTATTTGTTGCTATTTTTTAGGGTTAGTCCATAAGTAGTGTTACCTAGCTAGGAGACTGTTGGACCTCCTACTCCCTTGGTGATGCTTGATGAACATATGGATGGATTAGTGTGAGTGGATGCTTGACCTTGGATAGAGTCTTAGAACATTGCAATTTCATAGGAGGTTGTTATCTTATGTGGCATGATAACTAAATCATTGGGTATACATAATGGAGAGTTGGTTATTTGAACAGGAGAGGTACCTACCTAGGGGAATGAGCATTAGGCACTTGAATGAGGGCACTTAGCCATAAGAGCATGGGGCCATTTGGCATATACCTTAGAGGTTGAAAATTTGACTTGAGGATGCTTGGATTGACGAGCATACTTGGTGGAGGTTGGTTGTGGACTTGGGCATGTTGTTCGGGATAAACATTTGAGCAAGTGATGCTTTGACACATGTATGTTGAGGAGTATGGGGCATAAGATTATATGTGGTCCACACTAAGAGAAGAAACACCTTGAATGAGGACACTTGGAGAATGAACCACCATGCAAGAAAGAGTGTTTGGTTAATAGCTTGTTGGATAGCATGCAATCTTGAATGAGGGGTATCATGATTGGACGGTACATCATCTTGAGGGTTGGATAAACCTAGTGTGAGGCTTGCACTTCCTTATTTAGTGGAGATCTCCTACCAAGGTTGCCTTGTTGACTTAAGTTTAGGTTTATTTGTGTGGACCTAGTCCATGTTTTATATTGACCTTTATAGCCTACTACTACTTCTATATAAAGGCAAATGAGAGAACATTTAACTTTATTTATTATTGATGTATTAGTTATTCCGTTTTTTTTATAAGTTTAAATAACTTTTATAAAAAGAAAAACCTAAAATTTATTATTTAAAAGAAAATAAAAAGAAAATAGTAACCTTTGAAAAACATAACACAACAAATATATGATTCAATACAAATGTCACATAGAAGTCATTTATCTCATGGGCCTTCAACCTAAATTATATATCTAGCACTACATTAAGCTATAGGAGATAAATCAAAGAAGCATTTGAATGTAAAGTAAACATGTGTAATAATTATGTCCTTTAGTTTAATAAATAGATAATAATTTGCAAATGTCATATCTAAGCTATATTTCATCTAAGTAGCTTTCAATTTAAACTTATATCTAATGTTAAATTATATAAAAGAATAACAGTAATCCAAAATTCAAAAAAATATTTAGAATGTTAGTATAAAATGTGACATATAATTTTCCTCTGTGGAAAAACATAGTTATAATTACCAATCTTATAATATTATCCAATCTTATAATATTTGAAACCTAAGGTCTTTCCCATACCAAAGTATGTTCTTTTAAAACATGTTTTCTTGGTGATATGGGTGATTTAGAAATGATTGGGAGAGCGAAATTCCTCATTTAATATGTACAATATGTTTGGTTTATGCCACTAAGCCAAGAATTTTAAATTCAACTGACTTTTAATATAACCAACTAAATCCTGCAAAAAAAGAATAAAACAATTTATGTTAGGGTTGTGGATTCAGGCATTGAAACAACACACCATGATATTTCAAATTAAAAAATGATGGTTTGAGTCCTAGGTAGCTTAGAATCCTATTTTTTTTCAAAATAAGGATGCACTCCCATTTGATTCTCACGATTAGGTTGTAATCATGAGGCTCTCGCTCAAGAGTGGACCTTCCCAAAATCTTGTGACGTCTTGTCACAAACAAAACCATCAAACTGAAAACACATCATGCAAGAAACATAGCTCGCCGACATATCATTTTTCTCCTTCAAAGAAAAAAAAATTCACATCATGTGAATATCTACATGTACTCTTACATATTGGTGTACAAAACCATCAACCAAACACAAGTCGACAAAACATGCCTCTTCAAACAACTAACTCTCAAGTCAAATAATAGAGCTCATGTACAAATTTCCATATTTTTTGCATTTAAGTGTGTCAACATAACTCTACTTTCAACATATTGCTTCATGCAACATGCACCATACTTTGAATTTGCAAAGAAATTCATGAAACATCAAAATAAATGCTAGGCCTTAATTGGATAAGAAATCTAACCATCTGTTAGCAAACCATTTCAATGGCGCTTATTTTAGTTGCACTTCATCATGTGAATCATCTTGACCCTCATCGATTATGAAATCCTCTTTTCCATTCTTGTCATTATCTCATTCCACCTTCTTCAAATGTTGTGGATGACTTGTTGGATACAAAGTCCAACACTTGTCCAACATCTATAAACATTTGATTATTCAAACAACAAAAGGAACATGCAAGTTCTTTTCCAAATCTTATGTGAATATTTACCATATTTATCATAATCAAAAGCAATTTGATTAGAGGCAAATTTATACCTTGAACATTCATCGTTGTCGCCTTCTTGAGGAGGTGAATTTGATGAGGTAGTGGCTCTCCTTTGAATACTAGCAATGAATTCAATGACTCTAGAGCTTTCAACATCCTCTTCTTTACATTCTCATTAGCTACATGATTATTAACATCTTCTTGCAAAGTGGGTGTCAAACTTTTCCATTCAACATGAATACAAACTTCACAAGCTTGATGCACCCCTTTCATGTATAAAAAGATTACTTGTGTTGGGAGTGGCCTTTTACAACTTCGGAAAGCATTTGGTTCCACATTCATTCCTCCGGCAGACGCTATCTTGTAGATACCATACATTTGTCTAAGGTTAAAATCATACAAGAAGAGCTTCATTCCGGGCTTCACCTTTTGTACAAACTCCTTTTTGGTTGGTGGCAACCGAAACACTTTGTATCGGAAACACTCTTGCTTTGTTTGAGAATTACACATAAAAATCAGGTCGGAAAACTTATCTTTGCCACTGCCATCTTCATTGTTTGCTTCCTTGCTGCTTTGTTTTTTATTCTTATTTTTATCAACCTTTGACACAACAGGGTCAGATAAACCCTTGGGTTTGTTCTCTGTCTCTATTTTAACAGTCTTATCCACAAAATTAACCTTTGACACAGTAGGGTCAGATAAACCCTTGGGTTCGTGGTATGTCTCTATTTTAACAGTGTTATCAACAACATTAGTTGGTGCTGCATCCTGCAACATATATCCACAGATTTGTTTCAGGCATTTGTAATCTTCCTTAGACTATCCGCAATTTTCTTCACACTATATGTAATCTGCTTCATACTATACTATCCGCAATCTGCTTCAAAGATGACCGAACAATAGATCCACACTATTTTCAAACTCTTTAAACTTCACACTGAAAGCCCATCAACATATTCGTACTGAATCTTACAAGAATCTGTAAACTGTTTTCAGAGATCGCCGAGTTATTCCTTATTAAAAGAGCCATAGAAAAGGTATATAAATATAGATAGAATTACTTCCTTTTAGGCCGACCAACACTTTGCCATGTAGGCTGATTTGTAACACATCATAATAGTTCGATTTTTCAACGTTGATGTAGAGTTGAAATAAACCATTGGTTCATGTTTTCTTTGACTAGGTCTGGGTTTCTGGCTGAATCTATATGGACATTTCTGTCTAGTTAAATACCCTTATGTTTGCAAGATTGATTTATCTTTTAAGATTTTGCATTTGTGTGTTGTATGTATCAAAGATATCTATTCCAAATTTTTCTATGCACATCAATTCAACTGCACAAACAATTAAATCTAATTTAATATTATTGTTTGCTAGAAGTTAGTTTATGTTTTAAAAATGTTCAGTGTTGTATGTAGCAAAATATTCTACAAGGTGACCTTTCTTATGGCAATAAGTAATAAACAATTTCAACTTATTTTCAACATCATTTTCCTTGTCCAATAGG
Source organism: Pinus albicaulis (assembly GCA_034641835.2). Lineage (NCBI taxonomy): Eukaryota > Viridiplantae > Streptophyta > Pinopsida > Pinales > Pinaceae > Pinus > Pinus albicaulis. The sequence goes on along the minus strand of JAXQQM020071133.1, from coordinate 80,506 downwards.
CCTTTGACTTTTTGCCTCATTTATTTAGAAAGTTTCATGTGCATGGATATCTTCTTCCAACATCTATAAACATTATGATTAAATTCAAACCGCAAAAGAAACATGCAAGTTCTTTTCTATATATTATTTGAATATTTACCATGTTTATCATAATCAAAGAAATTTGATTAGAGGAAAATTTATACCTTGAACATTCACCGTTGTCGCCTTCTTGAGGAGGTGAATTTGACATGAGGTAGTGGCTCTCCTTTGAATACTAGCAATGAATTCAATGACTCTAGAGCTTTCAACACCCTCTTCTTTTACATTCTCATTAGCTGCATGATTATTAACATCTTCTTGCAAAGTGGGTGTCAAACTTTTCCATTCATCATGAACACAAACTTCACAAGCTTGAGGTAATGAACACGAAATACAATTCCTTCTTGGAACAGCTTCATGTGCCTCCTTGGCTTTCGAGCATTTTCCATGTTTTCCATAACCAAGACCCAAATAATTAGGCCCTTCCTGAAGAAAATTTGGCTCAACTATGCCTTGTACTCAACTATGCCTCGTACATGCTTGCCTTTAAAACCCTCTACTTTCATAGCACATTTTCATCAAAAATTTGGACCTTATTCCTCTAGTGTCTCTCAAAAGCACTTACACATTCATTTTCAAAGGAAATTGAAGACAAAAACCAATAGCTAATTCTTCTAACTAACCTTGACTAAAATGAGCTAAATTGTACTTTGATACCAACTTGATTTGAATATTTTCACACTAGTTTTGTTGGGGAAGGGGTTTATGTGTCAAGCTTTAAGTGTATTTTGTGAGAAATTTATGAGTTAATTAGATTTTAAAAACTCATGTTTACACATTTATAAAATGAAAAATTTTTATTTCTAGGAAAATCTTTTCCCTCAATCCAAATTGTGATCATTGGACATGTAAGAGGAAGAAAGAGGGAATTCACTTTTCAAATTCTAGACCTTGTCTAAACCAAAATAAACTAGAGGTTTGGCTTTCAAATACATTCACTTATTTGGAAACGTTCTAGCTACCAAAATTCCATATGCCAATCTATGTGATCATTGGACATGTAAGAGGAAGAAAGAGGGAATTCACTTTTCAAATTCTAGACCTTGTCTAAACCAAAATAAACTAGAGGTTTGGCTTTCAAATACATTCACTTATTTGGAAACGTTCTAGCTACCAAAATTCCATATGCCAATCTACCTCCCGAGAAATCCATTTAGTACACCATTGGTTAGTTTTTTGTCTTCCTATATTCTTAATCAACCTCTTCTAGTGATTCTTGAAAGGTGGATACTTAAATCCTTCCTAAAGAATTGAGCTCTAAAATGAGAAGACATACAAGGTCATTTTAATTCATTCTTCTATCCAATTATAAAAACCAAGTAAATTTCCGTACTTAATAAAAGAAGAAAGGGTTTAATGTTTTCGAAACCGTATAAATGCTTAACTTAATAAGATAAATATTTGGCAAAAATATAGATAAAAAAAAGGGTGAGGAATCGAACTCTCGACAAGGGGGCCGCCATCAACGTAGTCGCTTGTCCGCATCGGGCAAGGCCCGGTAGGCCCATAGAACAACAAAATCTAAAACCTCTTCAAGGTCTTCAATCTACTCGTAAAGTTAATTTACATGTCTTGATCAAGTCCAACAACAAAGAAACATTCAGTGACAACACCAAAATCTACAACTTCTTCAAAGTCAATATTGTGTGCATCAAATTCCTCAGCAAGGTCATTAATGGAGTCATCAATGGTGCATCAAATTCATGCACCATACTTTGAATTTGTGAAGAAATTCATGAAACATCAAAATACATGCAAGGCCTTAATTGGATAAGAAATCTAACCATCTGTTAACAAACCAATTGCATCTTATTTTCAAGATCATTTTCCTTGTCCAATGGGCCTTTGAATTTTTGCCTCATTTATTTAAAAACTCATGTTTACACATTTATAAAATGAAAAAATTTTATTTCTAGGAAAATCTTTTCCCTCAATCCAAATTCTGATCATTGGACATGTAAGAGGAAGAAAGAGGGAATTCACTTTTCAAATTCTAGACCTTGTCTAAACCAAAATAATCTAGAGGTTTATTTGAGCTCTAAAATGAGATTCCAAGCCTAATTTCATAAAAAGTAAGTTGGGGATGATCACATTGACTTCCTTGATGACATGTCTATGAAGATTAACTACCTTGAACTATTTTTTTGCGTAGGGAAAGAGACATTCCCATGTCTGAGCATGAAAACGTTCTTTGATATTGTTAATGCCTCTAGTGTTTACTTCTACAAGTTCTATAGGCTGAGTCTGTAAAGGGCCAGGTAGCCTCTGGATTTCATCTTTTATGAAAGGTGACATATCTAGTAAATGCCCCTACAGTCAATCTCTGGAATGGATCTAAATAGAAGTTCTTCATTTTAATATCCGTAAAACACGATGACTTTAAGGTAAACTATGTACATGTGTCATTTCTCCCACAAACTAAAGTGTATAAGTAGTAAATTTTATACCAAGTGTGCTCCCACCATGTAAAGCGCAATTTGGTGAACTTATCATTTTTATAATATATTTTTCGATTAAATTTAGTTTCACACATGATCAATTATTGCTTTGAAATTTGTGTTCTACATCATTTGTGTACACTAAATTACAAATTGATTTTTTGAAATCTATTTTGTGTAAATGTCGACCAATAGATATATATCATGGAGGATGAACAATGAAGATCAGTCGAATCCCATATGGAGGTTCAGGGATCGGGGAATGTTCACAGTATTTAAATATAATCTTAAATCTCCATACATGTGTACATATGGAATTGATTTTTTTATTAACTTTGAGTTAATTTAGTTGTTAATAAGTTTCATATTTTAATTTTTAGGAGGTAAGAGGAGAAGGGTTTCAACTCCATCCATGGAGCGTGGCCAAGGTTCAATCGGTCAAGGTATGAGTGGTAGCAGGTTGCAGGAAGGGGGTGATATTTATTCCCCCGAAGGCCAATCAACCGTTGCTGGTTCTCAACAGGGTCATTGTGGGTCTGGTTCTCAGCAGTGTTATTCTGGGGTTGGTTCTCAGCAGGGTCATGTTGGAGATGATGTTAACCAACAACATCAAGGTTGCCATCAATTTCAATATTTTTTCATTAAATTTGTACAACTTTTTTTACACGTGTTTTTTCTAATATACGAAATTTTATATATATTGATGCAGAGGCCGAAAATGTTTGAGCTAGTGGTCAAAATAGACGCAGGGCAGCTCGCTACATTCAAGAAGAAGGCTGTCAACCCAGCACAACTTATCCGGCTGAGATTACTGATATACCATGGGAAACCAACATGGCGGAATGCACCTTACAAAGGTGTCAAAGCCTTCATGCAAAATTGCAAAGAGATCTCATGGCTTTGTCTCTACCTGCTGAGAGTAGACAAAGCCTCGAAATAGTTACACATTCATTGGGTGGAATGGTAAATGTGTACAGAAATTTGGGGCCAACGACTGATTCGTTTGTAGAACTGATGAGAAAGAGAAAAGAAACAGTGATAGGTCCCGATAAATGGCAGGACATAAAACAAAAAGTTTTGCAGGCGAGCAGTAGTGCTAAGTCAAGATTTTAATTATAGACACAAAGAAAATGCTAAGGCAAAGATTAAGCACCTAGACAAAGTCAAGCATTAGAGGATTGAGCATTCATGCTCTTGGAAGAAGCCTATGGAACGATGAGGTTCCTCTTCTTTATTTTCGTACAAAATGTTTTATGCAGAATTTTTTTTGGGTATGAAACCCGACTACAATGACCTTCCTTCAGAATTTTTTGGCCTAGGAAGAGGTCGATTATATCAACGTAAGGGCACTAAGCGAGATGTGGAGTTGCCTCGCCCTGAGCCGCCATTGGTGAGTCGACCATTTCGAGTCGAAACTATGCGATCAGAGATGGATGCGACTTCTCAAATAAGTCAAGAAGCAAGAGATGTTATGATCGACAATCTTCATCGCGGATTGAGTGGAGTCGATCTTTGTTTAAATTGACAAAGAGCACTTGAAAATGCAAGTGCCAATTTTGTTTATCGTACAGATGAGGAGATTTATAACATGAATGTTGAAGATCTCCGAACATATGCAATAAATTGTTGCAATGGTCTGCAAGACCTAATTTTTCATGAGGAAGAGGGCACCGTAACGGTATGTGTTAGTGACCTTAGGGTTTGAAATTATTTTTACATATACATGTGTACAATTTTTAATAAATACATGTGTATGTACATGTATACATTTATTTGTATGTGTACATTAATCTAATTTAATGTATTATTATATGTTAAAACACCATTTTCAGTTCTCAGGCATGATGCGTGATGAAAATGTTAATATTACGTTCGGGACCTCCGGTTCAAACGATGCAGATGGGTCTGACCATCATGATATGTTGGCACATGTATGTTAGTGTTTTTTAAGTGACTCTAAAATAAATAATTGTTGCCACACATGTACATGTATGTATATATATATAATTTGATAAAATGTTTTAACAGGTACCGATTCCGTCTGATGTTTTTGGGATGGTGGTACCTTCTTCTTCCTTAGGAGATGTACCTTCTACTTCATTGGGAGATGAGCCACAAGTATGGACAAATTTTCACAAGTTTAAAATTTATGTTTAAAAGTTATAGTTATATATATATATATATATATACATTCTACCTCAAAAAGTTCCATTAAAAATTGATATATATATATATATATATATATATATATATATATAAATCTATATATATATATATATATATATATATATATATATATATCTATATTTTTGAGTTATTTATGTAACCATTGAATTTAGGCCCCTATGTGATTCAAAGTCTTTAACTTATGACTTTTAGCGACGGAGATAGAAACATCCACACCATTTGAACCATTTGAACAAGTTGTCTAACTTGTTTTAAATATTATTGAAAATAATTTTATATATGTACACATGCATTTTCATTTGAAATTTTTTAATATATATATATATATATATATATATATATATATATATATTGAAATGTACATGTATATTGTACAATGCACACTTGCATGTTACTATAAGAACTGTTTTCATCAAATGGTGAGGGAAAACTCATTGCATTTGATTTTTTTTTGTTATATTTTGTTTTTTACATGAAGTTATATATATATATATATATATATATATATATATATATATATATATATATATATATATATATATATATATATATATATATATATATATATATATATATATATATATATATATATTCTCTTTCATTTTTAAAACTTCAAATTTTAATGTTCAAGCACATGTGCATTGTATATGTAGATTTCCTATTCACAAGATAGGGCGTGGACTGAGACCCTAGTAGGGAAGACGCCAGATCCTGCATTTGATGGACATGATTTACAATAGATTTGATTTCAAAATTTAGATGGTTTTAAAATTTGTTAAACTTGATACAGTTTGATACTTGTGAGATTTACAATTTTTGGACATATTTTATTAAATTGTTATTATATAATTTGTTGTATTTAATTTTTGGATGGTTTTAGTACTTTTGGCATGTGAATGTGAAGTAATTTTTTCATTTGAACTAAATTTGGCATGTGATATTTAATGTTAAATGTTTTTGTTGGATAGTTGAATTATAACTGGCATGGCATGTGAAGTTTTTAAAACTCAAGTTTTGGATGGTTTCAGTCTACATTTTGCATGTGATATTTAATGAACTTTAAATGTTTAATGTTTTAATGTTGCACAATATATAATCAAAAGGGTTTTAAAACTTAAAGTTTTGGATGGTTTCAATCTACAACTTAAAGTTTTGGATGGTTTCAACCTACATTTGCACATGTGGTAAATTGAAATTATGTTACTTGTAACAAGACAATCCCCATTGATCTCATTGTATATGTTGATTTCTGATTTGATATAATTGCATGTATGATGGTACATTACTTGTAAAGTCATTGGATTAATAGTGTTCATTGATTTCAGTGTAAGCGCAAAAAATTATTGACAATGTAGAACGATTTTTGTGTTATAATAATGAAACCTAATAATATTGGAGAGCAAGAGAGATAAGGTATGGTGTTTACTACAAGAGTTCGAGCTAAATATTTAAATGGTTTATGATTTATGATTTTTACTTTCTTTTTAATATAATCGATACAGAAAGATGACAAAACTAATAAGGGTGACAATAAGAATATAAGAAGAAAATAGTTTAAGATTGATCACAATAAATGCTATTTGTAAGTGATTACATTCTAATTATTCACATTCTATCATTCAATATTATTACATTGTCACTTTGCATTCAAAAATTTTATTTGATCATTTTCCATTATTAAAGTTATTCTACAATATTTATCATCTCAACAAATTGAGGTAACTAAGAAAAATTAAAATTAAAATGACTTGATAAATTTCAAACATATTTAGCATATTTAAAATGGTTTATCGATAGTTTTTCCTTGGTTGCACACGACTGAAACAAACCTAGATCCATCTTAACTATGGATCTATCAAGCACCGAGAGGGATCAAATATTTCGAGGTGCAAACCTTTCCTCAAGTTTTGCACTCAAAAAAGAGGTTTGCACCTCTACATATTTGATCCCTCTCGGCGCTTGACAGATCCATAGTTATGATGGATCTAGGAAAATAAATTTCTAAAAATAAGTAAGGGAAAAGCAGCATAGGGAACAATTAGGAGTAGATTTAGGGCATAGGGAACAATTAAGAGTAAATTTAGGAACATGTGATAGTTGGGTGAGATAAAATCATATTTTAATAAAATAATGGGAATTTGTAGGAGAGACAAATAGTGGATATGACATGTATTTTGGTGAATAATCAAATTTATGGAATTAAACAATTAATTATTTTTGTATGTGAAAACAAGATTCACACCTAATCCTCACCTGAAAGACTAAATTAAACACATTATTATTAAGGGGACGAGGAGCTTTCTAGGTTTTGAGCTCCCCATTGTTAGATGAGTGTCGTAATGGCATTCCATGTATTTTTGTGAGAAATTATGATATTGTGATATTCTAATTACGAAATAATGATCTTGAGTACACACTGGATAATGTAGTAGATAGGAACTTTTTGAGAAGGGGAGATTAGGGATGTGACCAAATTCCTATCAGTGAAAAAAAAATTCTTCACCTTCCTATAACTCCATTGTAGCTTTGGGGGCCAAAGGTAAGAAGAGTACCTTGGAATTTCTTGGGTGAAAAACCAAGTAGGTCACCAACTTTGGTCTAGTGCATTGGAATTCATTAAAGAATTGGTCATTGGATCTGCTTCAAGCTAGGAGTGAGCATCATCACCAACCTACATTGAATATTTTACACTCCCTACGGTGAATGATACTTTAAATTGATTGACATTCTAAGACTTTCGAATTTTTCCAAATGCCAAATGATCTTACAAAGCTAGTATTTATAATATCCTAGTAGGTCATTCGGTGACAAATTTTACCAGAAACTTGAAACAAAGAGAATCTATCCTTGGCAGCTCAATTTTTAGTTGAGCACTGGAAGTTCTAAAACATATTTAATCCAAAGATAATAAATTGTTGGACACTTCACTCAAAAAAATTATAATAGAATTCCATCCTCAATAATCCGTTCATGATTGGATTTTGACATTTTCCATTTCTTAATTTTCGATTTTTTCTTTGATTGAACTTCTATCAACTTTATGCGTGCTGGACACACCAAGTGACTATATTGAAAACTTATGGAATCAGGTTCATAGTCTTCAAAGTAAACAAAGTCTCCACTTTCATGAGTTTGTTTGAAAAAATAACCTTTCAGTATAATAAACCCTCTGTCATACTGAAATCCGTGATCATTAAAGTCTTGTAATAATTTCATTTTTCGTTCGGTGCAATGCATCAAATAATACTTCACATTTTCATCGTTGTCAATAGGTGCAATTACAGCAAAAATATCTCCTACACAATAAAATAAATTTAACATTTAATTATGCATATTTAATTTTATTTCTAGATCTTTAAATCATTAGAAAGTAATTCAAATGTTACCTTCTCTAACAAGATCAGAAACTCGATCACCATCAGATGATATTGTAGTTTCCTCTGATTGCATTTCTTCAAACATTGCAACAGACATTTTTCCCTTTGTATTTAGCTCTGTATGTTTCCAATCGTTCACATACATTTTGTTTTCACAAAAGTCATTGGATTTTGTGTTGTTTATGCAAACATCACAAAAACAAGAATGTTTTCTTTTATCCAATGCAAACACATTTATGGACAACTTTGTTTGAATTGAATGAAATTTTCGAGTCCCTTTTATTGTTTCAACATCATTTACAGTTGATCTATCTACGTCTCCGATTCCAATATGCCAGAAAAACCTTTATATGGAAAATTAGAAAAAGAATTTGTAAATATGATATCAAAATACAATTAAAAATAATCATTGCATGATAAATGTACAATGTTTAAAATTAGATTACCAATATAAATTAAATTTAATGTACCTTTGCACTTCTCGTGATGGGTTAATCTCATGGCTTAGAGCATTTTTGCACCATTGAACAACTTCTTCAGCGTTTGCAAGTCGGCGTGCAAAGTGGTTCATTTGATATCTTCGAAGTACTCGTTTTATGCATGCTCCCGCACCGTCATGTTCTCCTTTTCCATGGCCAGTCTCAAAGAAATTCCAACAATGTTTAATGGAGGTTTTCTTATGAAGACGACACAACCAAAAAAATGATCGTGCAGATTTGTATTGACCTGCGCATCCGTCTGACCATATCCAATGTTCATTGAATGTTATTCCACGATTTTTCAATGAATCATAAATTCTTCCAAAACAATGTTGTACAAAAAATGTATCATGTGTACGATCGTCACTGATATAAAAGTGATATTCTTTAATGATATGTCGATTTTCACTTGTGCTTTCTATATGATCGACATTTTGTTCAGCATGTCTATATAGAATATGGACGAGCATGGAGACTTGGTCAGAGTGATAGTATTCACTTTGAATTTATTTTTGTGGAACAAATGTGTAGTTTTCTGCAAAATCAATCACTGACAAAATGGTCCCTGGTGGAAAAACTTCATGAGATTTTTTGAATTGCAAGTCTTGCCATCGAGCTCTATGGGAATGCTTGGTGTATTTGTAAATTTCTGCCTCAAACTTTCTCAAAAAGTCTATCAGAAAAATTTCGTCTTCTAGTAATTCAATTCTTTTAACACTATTTGCACCTTGAATCGATGTATCGATATATTCATATCTCTTCCATTTTACTTTCATGTTGGACAATGATTGATCATTTATATCAATACGATATTTGTTTTGAAATTTAGTCAAATTTCCACAATCATCGCATTTTTTACCACCAACACATTTCTTTTTGTAAAATAGTTCATCGCTTTCTCTTTCACATAGAATTTGAGATATGAATTCATGGATAGTGGAAGGAGGAGGTGAATACTTCCATAATGTTCTACCGAAATCAAGGAATGTGTCATAATATAACTCAAATTCCACATGATAACGGCAACAACAAGTGTCGTGTACGGTGATAGGTTTTACATACCATGGTTTTTGTTGAACAAAAGCACTGAGTGAAACATGAATTTGACGATTCTCTTTTTTGAACTTGTTGAATAACTCTATCTGAGTGGTTTCCAAGAGATGTTTTTCATGTTCTTCGTACTGATTTCATGCTATTCTTCTTCGCATCACATGTCTTGTAGTTGGTGAAACACGCGAATTGTTTTTCCAATATTCATATATTATTTTTTTAACATTTTCTCCAAGTCTATCTTTGTATGGTTGCCTACAAATAGCTCTCCAACAAGCAAGTTCATCATTTACATCTATTTGTAGTCGAAATTTTCGATGTTTGTGCAGAGTTTTTCGTGAGGTTCCCAGTGCTCGTGCCTTAGATGTTATCAAACGATTCTCTTGAGTACTTGGTGAAACTATTGCCATCTGTATTCCTCTACGTATATTTGAAACATCTTTATCTCTAGATCTCTTAATTGACTTTATAGCATTACTCATATTTTTTATCATCTCTTCATTCATTTTTTTATCTTTGGTTGATTTTCGAATACCCAATAGTGTTGTCGCTTCTTTTAATTTCCTTAATGATAGGAGACCTTTCAACATTTGAGCATGAACTGTCACTTGCTCATTTAAGAAATACTCTTCAAAAATGCGGTTGACACGATATCGTATAACATGGTCAGGTTTTTTATCTCCATATGTGTGAGTGTCAACATTTTCTAACATCTCATTATCGATAGTGATTTCATCTGTACATATTCGAAAAAATAGTACATATTCAATAAATTACTAAATTAATAACTATGTCAATAAATATTAGGAAAATTTTAAATATATCAATAGATCATAATATTTACATTTACATACCCGCTTCAATTTCTGCTTGAGGTTGATTTTCTTCTTCAATATTTTGAGGAGTATCTCTGTCTCTTTACATTAAACAAAATATTTTTCAAATTAGTTCATCAAATAAAAATTAAGTTTCACCTTTTACATTAGAAAAATTTTAAATATATCAATAGATCATAATATTTACATTTACATACCTGCTTCAATTTCTGCTTGAGGTTGATTTTTTTCTTCAATATTTTGAGGAATATCTTTGTCTGTTTACATTAAACAAAATATTTTTCAAACTAGTTCATCAAATAAAAATTAAGCTTCACATTTTACATTGGGAAAATTTTAAAAATATATCAATAGATCATAATATTCACATTTACATACCTGCTTCAATTTCTACTTGAGGTTGATTTTCCTCTTCAATATTTGAGAGGGCTTATAACTTTCTTTTGCGAGATTGTCTCGTTTCTTCTCTACGTGCGTCAGGGTCTCTTTTTCGATCATATTTTCTCGCACAAGTTCTTCGATTTCCCATGATAATAGGGTATGAAGTTCAAAAAATTTCCTTCAAAAAATTAGACAATAACTCAATTACAAAAAATATCACAAAATATTTAATTTAAAAAAATTCAATCTAAATTTTTTGTAAAAAATACATACTCCAATCCAAAACACACACTTTAAAAAATTTGAGAGAAAAATGTTTTAGAAAAATGAAACGAAGCTCAAAAGATTTACTTCAACTCAAAACCCGTACATACCTCTAAGAAATGTCTTCCAAAAAATCAATTTTCTTCCAAGAAATGTTCTTAAACCCAAACTTTGAAGAAACCTCCAAGAAATGTCTTCCAAAAAATCAATTTGCTTCCAAGAAATGTTCTTAAACCCAAACTTTGAAGAAATCTCCAAGAAATGAAACCTCCAAGAAATGTCTTCCAAAAAATCAATTTGCTTCCAAGAAATGTTCTTAAACCCAAACTTTGAAGAATTTTTTTTGAACCCAAACCAAAATATTTGTAAAATGAGATGAAGTGTGCGAAATGTGCGAAAATTGTGAATCATTTCGCGGAAATTTATATTGATGCGAAATGTGTTTTAGTAGGGGGCTCCGCAAAATTTTCCAGCCGACGGAGAGTTATACAATAGTTCGGCTGAAATTTTGATCAAAAGTTCGGTCGAACTATTAAGACGTTAGATTTAACGAGTCTTAAGTGGAAAACATAGTTCGGCTGAACTTGGACTAAAAGTTTGGCCGAACTAATGCGTCACCAATTATGCAAAAACCAGGCTCTGAAAACGGTTCTGCAACTTTGAACTGATTAAACTCCATGAAAGGTTGTTAATTAACTGTCCGAACCAAGACAAGCATTTTCAGAATTGAATCTACTTTCAGGAAATATAACTTTTATGGAATTTCATAAACGTTTATTAATTTTAATTATTTTTCTAATAAAATGGGTGCAAACAATTTCTGAGGGTCATTGTGATTCAGTGAAATCAAAATTTTTTATCTCCCAAAAAACATTGTAAAAAAAATTGAAAAAATTATGGGGCATTACATTGGTCCGTCATCTCTAATGGGTAGATTTTAGATTTTTATTTTATAACTTATATGTTAAGAAATTTCTTGCGACGCGAAACATATCCAAAATACGCAGTTTTTCGTATTGGACCAGTTCAAAAAATTCTAGTAATTATGATATGCATCCATTAGCTTTGTAAATATGACGAAAACAAAGTAGACTCTGTCTAGATTGTTGTAACACATTTTGTTTTTTTAAAAACACAAATTTTCAATGAATACAACATTGCGTCATAACATGACTTCTTATGAATCCTTTGATTGTTAAGAAACACACACTCAAAGAAACGCTAAGTTGACATATCAAATCTGCATAAAAAAATTTCAAAAATTAAGTAATAGAAAGCTAACAAAATTTCTCACAACTTTTATTTTTATCACAAAATGAAATTCTACACAGAAAAATTGTTATAGTTTGCAGAAAGTTGAAGAACCGAAAAAAATGAAATTTTTTTCTCAAAAAAGGGCAAAAAGTGTAACCCAGCTTCACACACTTTTTGCCCTTTAAATGCTGTCAACAAACGACATACATTGCAAAAACCTCATTCTATGGTGATTCAAGTTCAAATTTACCAAACATATCATCACGTTGAACAAATTGATAGGATTCCTAAATCCTTTCAACGTTTCTTATAATATAATCTTAGTAGATAGCAAAGCTACTCATAATTGTATGAGGGAATATGTGACTAGGAAATTAGGCTCGCATATTGTTCCAATTTGTGCATATTTCAAACTAGTGAACTCCAAGGGCATGAGAGTTATTGGATAGGTCAGTGGTGTTTCACTACAGATTGTGCATATTTCAAAATAGTGAATTCCAAGGGCATGAGAGTTATTGGATAGGTCAGATTGGAAATTGCAAAGGGAAGCTTGAATTCACAAATATTATAATGGATGACTATGAGAATGTATCGAGCATCGATTTTATGGTTGGATAGAGAGTCTAGCCAACACCTCATATGAGTAGAATTATCATTATTTAAGGATAAGAATTTGTGGTTGTTTTGACTATTGGAACCATGGTAGATGGATGCATGATGACAACTATCCATATGGATGGAGGACAACTAGATGATGGGATTTTTGAGAGATTCGATCATATTGAATCCACACTTGTGCAACATTTGAGGATGACGGTTTACATAGAGGATGAGATTTTTAGAATGTAAAAGTGACATCATATGGTTGATCTTGAGACTTCCATGGATGAGCCTTAGAAGGCTTATGTTGAGAACTATATAATTGATGGTGGTATATTAGATTTTGACTATGTAAATTATGTCGAGGATGCTGATGCTTGGATTTTGACCATGTGTGAAGACTTAGACCAAGATGATGGAGATTGAAGGATTACATATATGGATGGGGTTTTCGATGATGAATCATAGAATAGACACATTATCAAAGAGTCTAAGGAGTCTAGTGAGATAGTGGAGACAAATGTTTAGGTTGATGATCAAGAATTAGAGAGGTTGATTAAGGATAGTGAGAGTAGGATTTATTCTTATCCCTATTTTTTGAGAAACAATGGAGACACATATGGAGGGCTCATACTTGGTAGAGGTGGATGATTTCCATGATTGAGGAGTACATATTCAGTGAGAAGAGAGATGGAGGATTTGGAGCTTGGAGTGGTAGTCCCAGATTCTACCCAACTTCATCTTCCTATTGAGCTCATGAAGATGGGCTCATTATCAGTTGCTCGGGGTGGTGAGTATGGAGATGTAGGATGTATCGTGTAGGGAACTTCATGATGATGAGAAGTATTAGGATGAGGATGAGATCTATTGACACGAGGATGTGATGGTGAGTGCACATGTTTGAGTCCATGAGTTCCTGTGGAGTTGGTGCTATGATAACATTTTCTACTTGATCAATTGATGACATGAGGGTATCCATCACATGAAATTCTTATATGTGTATTCAAGGGAGTCACATGGGATGTATGTCAATAGAAAATATTTTTCCTTGTTGTTGAGATGACGTTATGATGAAGAGGTATTTTAGGATGTACATAACATTCTTCTTATAGTCTTTAGTGATGGATGGATTATCGAAAATGTTGGTTTCCGAGTATGAAAACATATTTATAGTGGGGGAGTATGTAAGGTCCTTAGGTATATAAACCCAAGTCACGATAGTGCAATGTGATCTTGAGTTATGATGGTGGAATTACACCACAACATTTACAACGTTCGAAGAAACGTTTTGATGTTTCAACGAAGATTTGTTGCATTATATTATGAAGTGGAGTTCTACACATAATGATATAATACATGGATATGAGCAAGGTGCATGAGATGGAAAAAGGCATGGTTATGAAGTGATCCAGCCAACTAGTCTGGGTGACCAAAGTGGGATGACTGAGCTAGGTTCCTAACGCCTGCACAAGTTAGCCTAGGTGGACCATGTGACTAAGTGGAACAATTCGCCCAAGTGAAATAATCAACCAAATGGAACAATTCGTCCTAAGTAAATGAGTTGGTTGGAGTTGGGTTTTGGATAGCCAATCGAGACCAAGCTAATGCATCTATTGCATCTACTCCCATGACACAAATATATAACCAAGAGTTGTATAGAGTAGGGGAGATACATCTAAAAACCATAAATGAGACAAAAAACATAACAAAACTGGAACAAGAATGAGTCACAACATCTCAAGGGTGTACCAGAGAGATAGAGGAGGTGTATGAGATGATAGCAGGCTCACTCAACTAAGTGAGTTGACCACTAGAATGAAGGGATGTTTGTGAGTGCCTCCTTGTATATGTTTTGGCTATGAGAATACATGAACGAAACAAGAGATGGGTTCGCCATGCATGTAAGTTGCAAGGGCTATGGCACATCGGTATCATAAGGGTGCATGAAGGTGCAGACTTTTGATTTCATGCAACTAGGATAAAACAATGGAATGGCCATTTATCGGTTGTGATTAACATATTGTGGGAACTACAAAAGGGTTGTGACGCAACTGATTATCTATTCTACTTCGGAAGTAATATAATGTTGAAACCTTATATTGTAACACATTGTAATATTGTTGAAGTTTTATAATTGATGGAGGTAACCCATGAGGTTGCCCTTGCATGTTGAAAATCTAGTGCACATTTTTCATGGTCGTTTATGTGTAACTTTTTAACATTATATTGTGAAATTTTATCGTAATATGTGTGTGTGTGTGTGTGTGTGTGTGTGTGTGTGTGTGTGTGTGTGTGTGTGTGTGTGTGTGTGTGATTGCATACTTTTGAAGTAGAAGTCAAGTTAAGTAGTTGGGAATTTTACGTGAGTTAATATTGCATATTAATTCTACAAACAAAATACCTCTAACTCATAATAGAAGGGGAAATGCTAGAGGCATACTACAAGTGTAGTTTTTTGTAAGTTGGTTAAGCCATTACAATAAACCATGTTAGTGTCGCAGATCCAGAGGCCTCGATGTGCCTTAACACAAGGAATTATCTTGGTGTGTGACACTCGAGGTTCAATAAAAGTCTTTAAATTTAGAAAAAATAGCTTCATTGGTGAATGTGAATATTGCTAACTATTTAATTATTTCTATTCTTGGTATAATTTTTCCACTTAATTGTAGCATGGTTGGAATAGACTCGTGGCACCTAAATAGAGTTTGTGGATGGGCGAGTAGTTGTTTGGTTGGGGCCATGGAAATATATGATATGTAAATTATTTAAGTGCAATTTACACATGGCTTTCATTTCATGGAGAGAGATATTAGAAAACTCTCACAATGATATTAAAACATTTATACTCTAGAACCTTTTTCCAAGTATTATTTGTGAATTTAGAGGTAGCAACCTTGCTTAGGTTAAATATGAAGAAATTAATGAATAGGAAAGAAAAAATGTAATGGAAAAACTGAATTGTTATAATTATTATTTCTTATTATGGGTTTAATTTGATTTATTCTTTTTTTATAAAAAAAATTTCCAAAAATCTAATCAATGTCATAAGTACTTTATTTATCAAAGATATTAAATCTTCATTTTTGGATTTTATTATTCATAAACATTTTATGTCCCCAAATCAATGTCATAAGTACTTTATTTATCAAAGATATTAAATCTTCATTTTTGGATTTTATTATTCATAAACATTTTATGTCCCCAAATCCTCAAACTCTTAAGAGATATGAGCAACCCAAAATTCAAAAAAACAAAGTCCCTCTCACAAAGATAAGATAGTAAGTGTTATCGGAACACCCACTCATTCCCTTATTCATTTCCTAGTTGATAAACACGAATCACTTATGAAAAATGATTCCTCAATCACTAAATGTTCATTTACTCTTACTAAAAAAAATCAACTTCTCACCTTGATGAACGAGGCATCATGGTTTGTGGTGATGTTTCCTTCTTCACCAAAAAATTTGTTCTAAAAGAGACTGACCTTATCTCAAAATTCATTGACCCTAAAATCCTTAAAATTGTTGAAGATTTCTCTTTTAAAGGGGTATGATATGAAAAAAAATAACGTACCATCATGAGGTCATTATTATCCTCAATTGTAGTCAATACTTTTATGAAACGTCTCGAAGCTTTAGCCTTGAGAAAATTTCATTTAAATCCTAAATGTTGTTTTAAATTTGTTGATGATTCCCTTGTCATTAGGACTCATGGTCATCACTCTTTGACCACCTTCTTTAAAAATATTAACAAAACATTTGCTCATATTCATTTACTATGGAAATCCAAAATTTCTAGGTGTTGTCGTTGCCTCTCTCCCTAGTGACACTATTACCCACCGAGTTTACTAAGAGAAAACTAACCCTAGTGAACAACTTCATGCACATTCTTACCGTTTGCATGTAAAAAAATACTTCATTCTAAGAACTCTCATAGCTTGAGAAAATAAAAACTGATCTCCTTAATTTATCGAGAAAGATAAATCTTACCATACTAAAACCCTTGTGGCCAATGGTTATTCAAGTTTTTAAATTAACAGGGAATTTTTCTCAACCAACTAGTGTAAATATAAGGTTTCTTCAACCTCTTCCTTTCCCTTAGCTTTGTTTTATCTACCATTTAACCAAGTTATTTTAAATCATATTTTTGAAATTATAGTAAAATGGAATATTAGATTCCCCTTTAAAACCTATGAAACCCTTAAAACATTTTGTTAGAATATATAAAGATAAATTTCTCCCATCCTTGGCTAGGAATTTATAAAATTCCTTGCTCATGGGAAAATCATATATTAGTAAAGCTAGTAGATCCTTCAAATCCTATTCAAAGAACATATAGTTGACTCTTGGCACAATGCAATTTCCAAATCAACTATCATTAAATACTATCACAAATATAATCACATGATTTTCTTTAACCAAATGACCTATAAATTGTTTGGATATTCCATTGAACAATTCATCAAAATAACCTAATAAAAATAAGCTAAAGTATTTATTATGAAGATTAAATTCCTTTAGGTTGTAGATTGGTTAAACGTTGGTTTGTTGTTTATGCTTTAAATAGATAAAATATGAAAAATGTTTGAAATTGTTGTTATGTGTTATATTATTTATAATATTATCCATACGCATTGTACATTACGTTATGCACAGTGTGAGTGTCACAGGGATGTCAATAACCCCATTCCTCGAGGTTTTGCAAGGCGGAAAAAGCCTCCCTTTATGGAAAAAAAATTTGGGGCAATTTGTTTCGTCTTTTTTTTGTTCTTTCTGCCAAAAAAAATAAAAATCTTTAGCACTTGTGTGGTTCACGACACTTTAGCCCATGGTTTTCTAGTGTTTCTTAAGAAACCATAATTTTATTTGAATCTAGGGTAAATGGATTGGTAGTTTATATATATATATATATATATATATATATATATATATATATATATATATATACTCCAATGAATAATATATTTCCAAAAATATTTATAGTTTTCTTCGTTTGGGTTTCAAAGGAAAATTCCTTCTGTTAATATGTTAGTTTTCCACTGCATCTTTTGTGTTTTATGAGGAACCTATTTGCGTCAATTTACTGCACATGGTTACATGCAGAATTTAGTATTAAAGAAGTTTGGCTTCAAGGGGGTGCTTTTTTGGATAATGGTATTTCTTCAATCATGTTGTAAACCTTATTATAGTGAGAGATCTATAGAATCAATCGAGATGGTGAAAGGAAATGGAGAGTATCTTAAAGATAAATATCAAGAAATTCAATGGGTAGTGCTTTCAGTTGTAGAAACTCATAATGTAAGATATGTTGGTGAACAATTATTGGTAGATTGGTATGGATCAGGTTAATGCACCAAGATGCATGTTCACAGAAGACTACACCAAGCTGGATTAAAATGGAAAGAGTACAATATTATTGTGTTTCTCAAATTCAATATTACTGAATGTTTCAGAAGATGCTACAACAAAGGATTTGTAGAGGAAGTTAAGGACTTTGTATCAATCTAAGTTCCTTGGTGAACAAATTATTCCTATGGAAAAAATTATATAACCTGAGGATGAAGGATGGAGACTCAGTTATATAGCATCTAAACACCTTCAATGATATGGTATGTTAACTAATATTTTTTTATATTAAGAAATTCGTGATGAAGATAAGTGTATAAATTTATTTTTTTCATTACCAAACTCGTGGGATAATTTGGTAGTAACAATAGGTAGTAATGCAATTACTTTATGTTTTTACGATATAGTCTCCTCCTTGTATTAAATAAAATGAGGTGGAAAAATATGGAAATTTAGAACATATATGCCTTGTATGTAAGAGGATTATCCTAGAATAAAAATAAAAATAATTCTTTAAGTGGTAGATATAAATCTAGATAAAGATATCAATCTCTAAGAAAAATTGCTAAGGTGTGTTGGAGATGCAAAAAATAAGGGCGTTAGAATAAATAATATAAATCCAAAATTATTGAGAAAGGGAATGGATCTAATGACACTAATTATAAAAAATAAAAATCCTCCTAAACTAAAGGAGGGGATGTGTGTTTGGCTTCTTGAAGGACACAAGTAGATCATGAGGCATGGATGGTTGACTCAGGAACATCCTTTCATATGAATCCTCGTAGAGAGTGTTTTTCTGAGTATTAAAGATAACATGGTGGTGATTTTATCTTAGGATATGGATCAATAACCGGAACCATAGGATGATTAAAATTAAATTTGAAGCATGTGGGTGGAAGGATTAAAACACTCCCTAGAATTTCTGAAACTCTAAGGTTAGTCCAAAATTTGGTTTATGTAAGCAAGATGAGAAATGAAGGTGTAAAAAATAGTTCTTTAAAAGGATACCCATATGATGGTTCAATAAGCACTGATATTGATAAGGGGAGTTTAGATTATAACTTTATATAGGCTATTGGGAAGGATTGTTAGTGGATTTTCTAATAGTTCCACTATTCCTGAGAGTGGTGTAGAAGAAGGAAAAACTCCTACATATTATGGATAAAAGGCTATGTTGTGGCATCAAACACTGGGACATACTAGAGAAAAGGGCTTGCAAGTACTACAAAGTAATGGAATGGTGAAAGGTTTTCCTAATTTCTCTATGGATTTCCAATTATATGAATATTGTTTATATGGGAAGCGAGATTATGTAAGATTCTAGTGCTATGATTCTAGTAATATAGTTGGTGTATTGTGATGTTTTTAGGTGTTTATTAGTTCCATCACTATGTAAATCTATATCCTATGTCTAAATTATAAATGACTTCTCCCAGAATACATGGGTTTGTTTCCTTAAGAATAAATTTAAATTCCTTAACAAATTCAAAGAGTTTAATTCTCCTACATAAAATTATATAGAGAAGAAAATTATGAAGTTAATTACTGATAATGGTGTATAATTTTGTGGGGATGAATTTAAAGAACTCTTTAATAAATCCAATATAGAAAGGGTGAATTCTACTCCATACACGTCTTAGTAGAATGGAATTGTAGAAAGGTTGAACAAGATGTTGATGGATAAATAAAGTAGTATACTTAGTGGTGTCATGTTAGGATAGAAATTTCCAAAAAGGGGCAGTGGATACTATATGTTACCTCATAAATAGATCACCCTCATCAGCATTATATGGAAATACTTCACATGATGTATGGACTAGTAAGAAGCCTTTTCTTAAAAATATTAGGGTATTTGGTTGTGGTTCTTATCTAGGCACTCCAAAGTAGAATAAGAGTAAGTTGGACAAAAGAGGTACAAATTGTATATTTATTGTAAATAAATATGGTATGAAAGGTTATAACTTTGGAACCTGAAAAATAGGAAGGTTGTGTATAGTAGAGATGTGGTATTTATACAAATCAGATATTTTGTGAAAGAATAATACATACTAATAGAGAAATAACTAGAAACGATAGAGTTAAGGGTTGAGGGATGATGAATCAAACACTACAAAAGAACAAGAATTAGAAACAAGAAGATCTACATAGTCCAATATTAAGGAGATTAGTGTGGGAAAGAAGGAAACTTGAAAGGCATACTCCACCTAATTTATATTCAATTTTGACGTGTTTATTACTAATGATAATCACAAAAATATTATGTAAGTATTAGATTCAATGGATGGAAAACTATCAATAAAGGCCTGAGTTGAAGAAATGGAATTCTTAGAGAAGAATGAGGCTTGGTACCTAGTGTACTCTTTGGCTAGAAGAAAGACCATTGGTAGAAAATAGATGTTTAAGAGTAGTTGAATTCAAAAGGAATATTGGAGAAATAAAAGGGTCAGTTAGTAGAAAGAGGTTATTCCTATGTGGAGGGAATTGACTCTGTAGAGATCCTTTCTCATATTTCCATGTTACCTTATACTATTTTTTTTAATCTATTTCACCTTAGTTTGGTTTTGGAGTAGAACATATAAATTTAAAGACAACCATCCTACATAGATATATAGAAGAAGAAATATGTACATGAAGTAACCAAAAGGATTTGCACCGAAGGGAAAGAAAGAGTTGGTGTGTAGGATGAAAAAGTTTTAGAAAAATCACCAAGGATGTGGTATCAAAAAATTGATACTTATATATTGGGACATGGCTTTTAAAGGAGCAAAGTGCATCACTGTGCATATTTCAAGTTAGTTGGTGATTGTATTATTTATTCAGTCTTGTATGTGTATGATATGTTGCTCATTGGAAATGACAAGGAAATCATTGAGGAAGTGAAAACTTAGGTTTCCTCCAAATTTTAAATGAAGGATATTGGTGCTCCAATTTCCATTTCAAGCATGGAAATTAAAAGACATTGTACAAATAAGAAATTTTGGTTGAACCAAAGGAAAAATGTTGAGACAATATTGTGTAGTTGTGTGTGTGTGTTTGTTTGTGTGTGTGTGTGTGTGTGTGTCTTGTATTGTATTGTAATACTACATTGAATAATACACTAAAAAATATTTTTGGTTTTCGTAGTTTGGCTTTCTAGGGTAAAATATTTATGTTAATGTGTGTGATTTTCATTGTATGTTTTTGTTTAAATATTAAATTGTTTGTAGAAAATCACTGCACTGGGTTAAAAACTATAAAAGCAAAAAAATACATTAACACACCAAATAAAATGAACACAATGATATGTTATTAGAAACTCATACAAAATAAAACCCAAATAGAAGGTGAGGTTGTTATGCTCTCTTTCATTTATAATGGAAATAATGTAAGTACAAAGGGGAATGAACTCTCTATGAAGTCTCCTTAGACTTGTATCTTGATAGGCTACTATTTATTATGTTCTCTCACTTCCACTCCCAATTTCTCTACCCTACTATGGAACAAGATACAAAAAAATAAAATGGAACCCATTTTCCTCCAAATACCCCAGATAAAAATAACACAATAACCAATTAAGGGTCTTGTTTTAATCCTTCAACTCACAACTAGAGTTAAAAATTTAACCATTCTAAAGTATTATTCATATCCCTTGTGTGAATATCCATTTTATCATGACTAATTGAGGTTTTTTTGGCATCTTCTCATGTCATTTCAGCAAAACATGTTAGGCCAACATCGAGGAGGCATACAATTTCCATAAAAACTCAAATTGACATAGTCCTCTTATCGTTGGGAATGATTCTAAGTGTAGAATAATATCATAGGGTGTGACACATAAGTAATAATTTTTTACCCTGAAATTTTTTCATTTGATTCGACAAAATGGCCTCAAAATATTTTATTCCCTAATCCTCTAAATTGGGTCTTATCAATAAAACTACTCCTGAAAGCTAATTTCTCCAAATTTTCCACTCTAAAAGCATCAATAGAAATGGAAAATTCTATAAAGATCTAATATGGATCATACTTCCACATTTTGGGAGTATTTTGATATGCAAAAGATTTAGTAAATAAGGTCTAGGAAAGTTTCTTCTACCTTCTGCCTAGAGTGTCATTTATTCTTTCCTACAAGTTGTACGTTCAATAAAATCTACTAAAGGTCATGTTGCCTCTATATTATAGTTTCATGCCTCTTCTACAATATTTTAACCTACATCAACTTAACCTTGGAATCTATAGCTAGCTTTTCTATCGAAAGTAGGACTTGCTACTCTTCATATTCCAGCATGAAAGGAAAATAGATTTTGATTGTATGGAGATATACCGATTATGTAGGAATTATCTCCATGCCTTTTCAACTATCTTGAAATTACCATATCACATGGTCTTTATTTTCTTACTGGGACCTTGTAGCCTTTCCTTGTTTAATTGTAATTGTAGTTTGTCTTCCACTATAGATGGCATCCATTTCTTGTGTTGAACATTCATTCTCTTGTATATTTTTCATGAATTATTCAGTTTACGTTTTAACACTTCACAATTAATTTCTATAAACATATTATTTATCAAATATAAAGACATAATGGAAAACACACAAATTTACACATAGATTTTGTCTGGGAAACCCAAACCCAAGGAAACCAATGAATCTTTTCTCATTATTTTTTTATATAGTATGAAAATACAATATAAATCATGTGGTATACATGAACTACTAATAAAATTGTATTTTGTAAAACAAGTCTACAAAACCATGGGAAAAACCACAATCCACCACAAAACTGCTTTTGCCAAAACCATGGGTCAAAACCACATAAAACACATGCAAAAAACTACAACGTAGTTACCAATAAAATGGGTACTGAATCGAGTTCCCACTTTTTAGAGGTAGCAAAAATTCATCTCATTTTGAAAAGAGTTGATTCAGAACACACTTTTTTTTAGCATATTTTTGAGACTTTAAATTTTCCTATGTATTAAGTATTCACATTTTTTTTTAAATGTTAGTGATTTTCATGCCAATTTGAAAAGTGTTGATGGAGCATCAACCCTTTTTTTGAGCTTATTTTTGACACTTTAATTTTTTGATATATTAAGTATGGATATTTTTTCTAAAGTGTTGGTGTTTTTCATGCAGAGTTTGAGAAACATCAACTTTTTTTTAGGCATATTTTTGACACTTTAAATTTTCTCAAGTCTTAAGTATGCAAATATTTTTTTAATTGTTTATTATTTAACCATTTTACAAGTAGTATTATTTCTCTTCTTGTTTTTTGTCCTAAAATGTTTGTTTTTTACGAGTTTTTCAAACTTGTGTTTTTTTTTTTTTTTTGCAATCTTTTTTATAATGATTTTTGTTTTTAAGTTTAAAAAATGTTAACAAGAATAATATATATATATATTAAAACATTGAAAAACATGACAAAAAAACCGAATATAAAAGAATATATATGTGTGTGTGTTTTTTTTGTTTTTTTGCAATCTTTTTTAATAATGATTTTTGTTTTTAAGTTTAAAAAATGTTAACAAAAATATAAAAAAATATATTAAAACTTTGAAAAAAAATTAAAAAAAATGAATGTAAAAGAATATATATATATATATATATATATATATATATATATATATAATTAATGAAAAAAGAATAAAATAATAAAAATAATATTTCAAAAATAAAAACATAGTTTAAGATTTTTTTTTTGAAATTAACATCAAAAATAAATAACAAGAAAATAAAACACATTATATATATATATGATTAAAAAAACATATATATATATATATATATATATATATATATATATATATATATATAACATTAAAAAGTAAAAACAATAATAACAACAAAAACACACTAAAATAAAAATAAAAAATCATTTAAAAAAACACACATTAAAAAAATAGAAAAAAATATTAAAAAAATGAAAATTAAATATTTCAAACATTATGATGATCCTCAATATAATTAAATTGAATTAGGTGCCCATGCCAATGACAGATTGGGTGTTGAAGGGGGCCCTGGCCGATTCTTGGAATGAGCCAAGCCCCCTATCTAGTGCCCCAAGGTCATTACTTATTTTATTTTTATCTTAATTTTTTATAATCTTGTTCTTTTATTAATATATTTTTAAAATTTTATTTTATCGTTTTTTTATTTTAATTTTTTTATCATTTTAATTTATTATATATATATATATATATATATATATAATTTTTTTGTTTTTTACTTTTATTTTAATTTTTAATTTTTAATTTTTTTTAATTATATAATTTTTTTTTTATTGTTCTGTATTTTTGTATTAATTTTTATCTTTACTTTGCTAAATTATGTTTTGTTTTTTTAAATATTTTCATATACATATACATATATTCACTTTTTATAAGTTAATTTTGTTTTTTTTAGTTTTTTTTTAGATTTTTATGTTTGATTTTTTTTTAAAATCTTTGTTTATATATTTTTTTATATTTTTTTTTATATTTGATTTTTGTTTTGTCTTTTCTTCATTTTTTTATATTTTAATATATATTTTATTTACTTATTATATTTTTTGAAGTTTTATTTTCGTTTGTTTTATATTTATCATATATATAGATTTATTATTATTATTATTGCAGGGTCCTTGTTGATTCTCAACTAGCAACCCAACCCCATTAAGTGTCAATTTTATAGTTTATTTTAAAGTTATTGTTACAATGGATCGAGTTCGCCCCCACAATGTGTCAATTTCATGGTTTATTTTTAATTCTTCCTTGCAATGGGTCGAGTTCGCGTACACTGCGTGTCAATTTGAAGGTTGATTTTTAAGTTTTTGTTGCAATGTGTCAAATTGTCATAACCTAAAATTTTAAAATAGTTATAATTTTAGTATTTAAAAAATAAATTACTATTTGTATATTGACTCTTTCATTCACATATTCATTTTTAAAGTTTTTTTAGTCATATAATTTTTCCATAATGCCATGGTTAAAATATGTTGAAAACATAAGGTTTTGTCTAGTCATGGCCTTTTGTTTTAATTCCACGGTTGAAAGATTATCAAAATTTTAAGGTTTTTCTAAGCCATGATATTTTATCTTTAATGCTATGGTTGAGAACACTAATAAGTATTTTAACTTTAACACCATGACTAAAAGTTGTTTGTATTTTAAGGCTTTTCAGAGACATGATATTTTATATTTAAGGCCATGCCTAAAATTCATTAGAATTCTAAGGTTTTTTTGAAGTCATGATATTTTACCTTTAATGGCATTGGTAAAAAATATTGAAAATTTACACCAAAAAAAAATTATTGCAGCATCAACACTTTTTGTTTTCAGAGTGTTTTTTGCACAAGAAAAATAATTTTATTTGATTTTAGATCCATTTTTTTAAAATGTTGAAATTTTATCCTAAAAAAAAAAAAAAAAAAAAATTGATGTAGCATCGAAACTTTTCATTTTTGGGTTATTTTTTCATGCTTTTTTTGGATGTTTTGGCTAGAGTTCTCATTTTCAGTTCACATTTCTTGTTTGATCGGTAAATTTTTTCTACCCATTTTTTTGGAGAACTACCCTGAACCATATGTAGGGCCATTATCGCCCCAATGTATACCCCTCGAATAGGGGGGAATGGAAACCCCCCTTATGACTCCCATTATGTTCATGGGACATTTAAGTCTTGTAAGAAATATAACACATGTAAAACATTCTCCCACTTGTAATTTTTATTTTCTACAACGCCCAATAGGAGTACATAATCAACAATCCACGAAAGTGATTCTCATTTTTTCTCTACACCAAGAGAACTTCTCAGTGCTCACACATTTTGTTAATGCATTTGCAACATTCTTTAATTTTTCCACCTTTACTAATAACACCTTTTTGTCTTCAAATGTATCTTTCACAAAGTGATATTGAACATAAATATCATTTGCATTTGAATGATATGCAATGTTGTTCAACAAGAAAATTGAACTTTGGTTGTCAGAATATATCGTTATAGATTTTTGTACCAACCCCATACCCAAAAACAATCTCTATTACCGTATTTCTTCCTTGCTTTTGTAAGTGGATGCTATGTATTCAAATTTTGAAGTTAAATGTGCCACTATAAATTATCTCTTGAGCATCCAACTAATTTCTCCTACAAATAGGTTAAAAAAATAACCACTTGTATATCTTCTATGATTCATATATCTATCCTAGTATATATCAACAAGGCCATGAATTTTCAATACTCTATCAAATTCTGGTCTTCCTTGGTAGCACAATCCATATCAAGTAGTGCCACATAAATACCTAGAAACCCTCTTTACTATGGTCCACTGCTCCTTCCCCAGCTTTGACATATACCTACTCAAAACTCCCACTGCATGTGCATTTTCTGGTATGGTACAAACATACATCAAACTTCCAAATGCACTAGTATATGGAACACAAGCATGTCCTCTTCCTCTTCTTATGTCTTGGGACATTAATCTATAAATAAATTTACACCTACATGAATAGGGAGCCTCACCAATTTACTTTACTGCATATTCAACCTTTGCAATAATTTCTCAACATATGTCCTCTGACTTAACTAGAGTTTCCTATTCTTCTCGTCCCTTTTAATTTTTGTGCCTAAGATAAAATCTGTAGCACCAAGGTCCTCCATGTCGAATTTAGAGGAAAATTGGGTTTCTGCTTCCTCGATGATTTTCCTATGATTTATAATCAACAACATATCATCCACATATAAGAGAAAATAAATAACATGATTACCAACTAATTTAAAATACTCATAATGATCCACTTTTCTCCTTATGAAGACATTTCCTTTATATATATGTATCAAATTTTTTATACTATATCCATGCTCATTACTTTAACCCATACAAGGTCCTTTTCAACTTACACCAATTATTTCATACCTTACACTACTCATCCTTGTAGCTACTTTATGTCAGGATCTTCTTCTAGATCCCCACATAAGAATGTGATCTGCACATCCATCTATTCTACTTAAAAATTAAAAGTAGAAACAAAAAATAAAATATATCTAATAGAAGCTAAATTTGGAATAGAAGAAAAGATATTATTGATATCAATTCCATGCACCTGGGAATAACCTTTTGCTACTAACCAAACTTCATATTTCTACACTTTTCCTTATACATTGAAATATTCCTTAAAAACCCATTTGTTGCTAATGGGTTTTCTTCCAGCCAACAAGCGAACTAGATCCCAAGCCTCATTTTTGTCCAAGGTTATAATTTCTCCAGCCATGGTATTTTTTCAAAGTTTTCCATCCTCCAAATCCATCATATTCCTAACAGTTATAATAACATCATTGGTAATAAACAAAGAAACTTTTCAATAAAAATTAGGTGGAGCATACCTCTCTAGTTTCCTTCTTTCCCAAGCCAATCTCCTCAAAGCTACAATATGTAGTTCTTCTTCTTTTGAATAATGTTCTTTTGTAACATCAGAGTCATCATTTTTTAGTTTAAACTCTCTCTTCTCTAGTTCTTTCTCCCTTGGTAGGACTTCATGTTTGATAACATATTTCATTTCTCTAAATACCACATCTAGACTAAACAAAACATTTCTTCATTTTTGGGTTTCTAAGTTTGTAATATTTTAAACAATATTTATAACCAATAAAGATGAACCTTTCATATTTCTTATCCAAGTGAATTTTGTTTTTCTTTGGAACATGTGCATATGCACTACAACCAAATACCCTAAGATGTGTGAAATATGGTTTCTCACCAACCCATACCTCATGTGGATTCATATCATCCAACAATGATGAGGGTGATATATTTAGCAAGTAAAATGCAATATGCACTTCCTCTTTCTAGAATATCTGTCCTAACCCAACACAACTAGGCATATTGGTTACTTTTTACATCAACAACGTATTCATGGTTTCTAGAACTCCATTCTATTGAGTTGTATATGGGAATTATTTTTTTGTGTTATACGACACTTCTTACAGAAATATTGAAATTCCTTCTTTCAAACCTCTCCCCCATTATCCACCATTGACACCCTTATTTTTTTCTATTTGATTCCCCACCAAAACCTTACATTATTTAACTCTATCAAAGGCTTCAAATTTATTTTTGATTAAACATATCCATGTATTCCTCAATAAATAATATATAAATAAGATGTAGTTCATATATTTACCCAATTATGTAACTAACACAATTCTAAACATACCATTGTGTTGTAGGTATCTAGCTATCTTCCACCCTCTTAGCAAGAGAGGAGAAACTCACACAATTCTACCTTCCATAAAAATAATGTTCAGAGAACTCAAAATATATAGAGAAATTAGAAATACCTTCTACCATACCCTTATCATGCCATAATGAAAGGTCCATGTCTATGATATGTCCTTTTTTTTTATACCACAACATAGTCTTTTCTCCTAAATTTGTTGTAACAACCTTGGTGAAAATTCCATGTGGTAAAAATTAATAAAGGTAAAATAATAACCATGGTTGATGGGACACTTATTTCAAGATGAATTTTAGGGAAACAATCCTAATGGGTGTTCATTTCAATTACTATCGCTAATGAAATTGGAAAAAACAATGGAAAAGGATTTGGAAAGGAAAAATGGAATTTTTGGCAAATTTATTTATGAAAATAATGGAAATTAGGAGAAAAGGGATGTGAAAGGTCACATCTTGCATGTGAGGAGGAAAATGATGGAAAATAATGGAAAATGAAGAAAATAGAGGCATAATTGATAAAAAGCCTTATGAGGATCAGTTAGTACCTTTTGTCAGTTCAGTTTTCGTAGCTCTCTCATTATTCTCTTTCTCTCTCTCCCACTCTTGGACTCTTATAGTTTCCTTGGAGCACTTTTGCGTTGGATAGAGGAAGGAAGGAGAAAGAAAGGAAGAGCAAGATGAAGCAGCTACAATAGGATTCTTTACAGGTATATATTTGCATGTGTGATTTCCTTGCTAGATTTTACATTCATGGTATTGCATGTGGTTCGTTCCTATCATGAAATGGGTTTTCCAGGTGACAATTTTTTCAGCATAGCGTTTCTTTTTCTAGATAGCCTTGAGGTGATGTTTTCTCATGTTCCATTGAGTTGGATTTCCATATGGATTTGAAGTTGATTTAGGTGGATCTATGTAAGGAAAAACACATGGCCTAGTGATCCTTGAACCAGACTGTGGATTATGGTAAATCCATTGGCCTAGTGACCCTTGAACTGGACTATGGGTTGCAGTAAAGCCAAGATTGTGTGCCTTAGTGGGCCTAGGAATCCTTACCGGTGAATGGCGGTATATATGGTAAATCGAAAATGTGGGCACTCTCTGTTAGGCCTAGTATTCCAGGGATGGGATGTACGGTA
Organism: Pinus albicaulis; assembly: GCA_034641835.2. Classification (NCBI taxonomy): domain Eukaryota; kingdom Viridiplantae; phylum Streptophyta; class Pinopsida; order Pinales; family Pinaceae; genus Pinus; species Pinus albicaulis. Next base: position 50,891 of record JAXQQM020071133.1, on the reverse strand, counting down.
AAGCCTAGAACTACTACTACATTTAGCGGAAATTCCGACACTTGAGTTCTGACACTTGGTTCCGACGCTTTTGACCAAATGTCAGAAATTTCCCCAAATTTTTTCCATCCCGCCCGAAACCGTCGCTATACCGACGTTTATAGAAACGTGTCACAATACTGACACTTAGAAAAGTGTCACAATTGCGACGTTTGGAGGAAGACGTCGCAATTGTGACACTATGGCCCAAAGCGTCGCTATTGAGATGACTCCAATCGTCGCAAGTGCGACACAATGTCTAGGTGTCACCATTGCGACGTTTAGGTACCCGTCGCAATAGCGACGCTTTTTCCGCCGTCGGTATAACGACACTTATATGCGCGCCACATAAAAATACGAAACTTATATGTGCACTACATAAAAATTCGAAACTTATATGCGCGCTACATAAAAATGATTTTATTATTTCGTATGCGTCGCAATAGCTACATTAACGTCTGATATGATGCGCGCATTCGCCCTCCTCTCTTGCAGAACAACATTCGCCCTCAGCTCTTGCAGAACAACATTTGCCCTCAGCATTCACGCTCAGCTCTTGCAGAACAGCATTTTCCCTCAGCATTCGCCCTCAGCGTTTTCCCTCAACTCTTGCAAAACAGCATTCGCCCTCAGCTCTTGCAAAATGGTAAGTTCTTACTGCATGCCCTTCCTCCTATAGTAGGGTTGACTCTATTTGGGTTTTTTTGGTCAATTCCATTGGATTGTGTTAGGTTGTAGGGTTCTCTGTAGATGTCAAGAATCAAGATTCAATACCCTCTATTATCTTCATCACCCAATACAAGATTTAAATTTTTCCCAAAGAAACGCTTATTAATTTGGCAGCCATTATTTCTCCCTGCTTCAAAAACCCTACATTTAAATGAAAACAAGCATTGCATTTCAACTACAAAAATCTATTAGTGTTCAAATGTACATGTGTGCTACATTAACGTCTGATATCACGTGCGCATTCGCCCTCCGCTCTTGCAGAACAGCATTTGCCCTCAGCTCTTGTAGAACAGCAATTGCCCTCCGCATTCACCCTGAGCTCTTGCAGAACAGCATTCGCTCTCAGCATTCGCCCTGAGCTCTTGCAGAACAACATTCGCCCTCAGCTCTTGCAAAACAACATTCACCCTGCATTCGCCCTCAGCTCTTGCAGAACAGCATTCACCCTCAGCTCTTGCAAAACAGCATTCGCCCTCAGCTCTTGCAAAATGGTAAGTTCTTACTACAGGCCCTTCCTCCTATAGTAGGGTTGACTCTATTTGGGTTTTTTTGGTCAATTCCATTGGATTTTGTTAGGCTGTAGGGTTCTCTGTAGATGTCAAGAGTCAAGATTCAATACCCTCTATTATCTTCATCACCCAATACAAGATTTAAATTTATCCCAAAGAAACGCTTATTAATTTGGCAGCCATTATTTCTCCCTGCTTTAAAAACCCTACATTTAAATGAAAACAAGCATTGCATTTCAACTACAAAAATCTATTAGTGTTCAAATGTACATGTGTGCATCACTTGTGTAGGGTATTCCTTTTCCACTTTCACATTATCCGAGAATGTGTGCAGTATAGTTCATATTTTTTGTGATTTAGATTATCTTGAAAAAGGAAAGGTAAATTATTTCCCATGGAAAAAGAAGGTTTTTCCTTTTTATAGGTTGTTTGGACTTACGTGGAAAAATTTATGGTATGCCTTTCATATTATGTAGTTTAAATTTGAATTAACAGATTATTCTACATGAAAATATAATTACCTATGTGATGTCCTTCATCATTAATTAAAATTATAGGGTTTCAATTTCCTAGACTCTAACTCATCTGATGCTAAATTCTAGGTTCTCATTGGTGGATCACTCTTCCATTGATTTCCTTTCCCTCTGGATCTTGTCATACTTTAAAATTCATCAATGATACATATATTATTTCGGGTATCCCAAAAGGCTTTATAGTAGAACATATTGTGAAGTTTTTTTGACACTTGAGGATTCTTTTTAGAACTGCAACGTGGTCTATGCTATCGAGTTATATATCAAGCAACTTGTCCTTAATAACCACACTATGAGGTAGGTTCAACCAGTTTGAACTTGTTGGGACATAGCATATGAAGTTGTGTGATGAGTCCATATCACGGGTCTATTATGGTGAAAAAAGTGAAGACACGTAATGATAGTTATTATGTTAACATTACTAGAAACATTTTCGAAATTATCCATGCTATCAAGATGTCAAAATTCCGGGCATTAGGTGTCAATACTCGTAGCTAATAGATAATAATAATAATATAAAAAAATCACAACTTTATTCTTGAAATATGATTGTTACACATTGGTAACCTAGTTCATGAGTTACTATCACCCAAAGATTACAAAACAAACTTAAAATATAAATTAAACCAACATGAGAATCCAACTAAGGGTTTCTCGACAAAATCATGCCATAACCTGGCATTTTGAAACCCAAATTTGAATCCATCATAAGTAATAAAATGCAAACTCACATGGATTTTCAATGCATGTTGCATGCTACACTTATTCTCTGTCTAGATATCATTTTTTAAATGGAACCATTAGTCAAGCCCACAGTCCTTTTTATGTGAAAAATTTCAGCTCTATTTGAGCTCTTTTTTGCTCCACCACCTCCATAAACTAGTGTTACATGGGGTCTCGCCCCCCCACCTAGGGGTCTAGATTCCTCGCCCCCTCGCGCTCCGAGGTCTTGGGGACTTCTAGGGGATGTTTCCCTCACGCCCCCGCACACCCCCTTTCACGCCCCCTCACACCCCCCTTCACGCCCCCTCACCGCCCCTTTTAGTTTATGGTTTCGTGTTAAAAGTTGATGTGCCACTTAGCATATTTGAGAATCCAAGTGATTCTGATTCAGATGGTGACATGGTTGATCTTGATATATTCGTGCAGAAGTTGGATGCAGAGACTAGTGGGGCATTAACTTGAGCATTTATTCTCATTTATCATTATGATGATATCATTTGATATTCATATGTTATGTTTTATGTTTTATGTTTCAGACATAACTTATTTCAAGATGTCAAAATTCCGGGCATTAGGTGTCAATACTCGTAGCTAATAGATAATAATAATAATATAAAAAAATCACAACTTTATTCTTGAAATATGATTGTTACACATTGGTAACCTAGTTCATGAGTTACTATCACACAAAGATTGCAAAACAAACTTAAAATATAAATTAAACCAACATGAGAATCCAACTAAGGGTTTCTCGACAAAATCATGCCATAACCTGGCATTTTGAAAACCAAATTTGAATCCATCATAAGTAATACAATGCAAACTCAGATGGATTTTCAATGCATGTTTGCATGCTACACTTATTCTCTGTCTAGATATCATTTTTAAAATGGAACCATTAGTCAAGCCCACAGTCCTTTTTATGTGAAAAATTTCAGCTCTATTTGAGCTCTTTTTTGCTCCACCACCTCCATAAACCAGTGTTACACGGGGTCTCGCCCCCCCACCTAGGGGTCTAGATTCCTCGCCCCCTCGCGCTCCGGGGTCTTGGGGACTTCTAGGGGATGTTTCCCTCACGCCCCCTCACATCCCCTCACCACCCCTTTTAGTTTATGGTTTCGTGTTAAAATTTGATGTGCCACTTAGCATATTTGAGAATCCAAGTGATTCTGATTCAGATGGTGACATGGTTGATCTTGATATATTCGTGCAGAAGTTGGATGCAGAGACTAGTGGGGCATTAACTTGAGCATTTATGCTCATTTATCGGTATGATGATATCATTTGATATTCATATGTTATGTTTTATGTTTTATGTTTCAGACATAACTTATTTGCGTTTAAGTTTTATGTTTCAGACTTGAGTTGTAAACTTTAGTTTAAACTCTATTTTGAATCTTGATATAATATGTCATATGATATCTTAAACTTTATTTTCATTGTACATTGTTAGTAGTTACATTAATGATTATATAGTTACAAACTTACAAACTTACATGCAGGATTGTATGATGTATGTTTTAACTGTTAACTTTTAAATTTGTTTCAATTATATGATTCATCATTCATCGATTTGTAATTTTATCATTTATGATTTATATTTCATGATGCAAGTGTATGATTACTGTATATACATTCCTTGCAAAAATATAGTTACATTTTAAATATTAAATTTTATAATTTTTATGACCCCGACGTCCCCCCACGTTTCCTGAAAATTGGTAGGGAGCTTTTGCATAGGCCGCTCCCGCGCTCCCTTGTCCCCTCGCTCCCACCTCCAGGGGAATTGGTGGAACATTGCCATAAACATATGCAAACATATATCATGATCTTGGAATTCCATTACATATGTATGTGCCAATGTTCCATAATCTTGCCCCATCATCAATTTAAGAAATTTCCATTGAATATCAAATTATGGAGGGGGGGAACTTTTTGCTGCAACATTTGGCTCAAAATCGGGGACCATCTTCGTATGAGGTGAATGAGAACTATAGATATTTGAAGAAGTAGATTAGTGCCTTTTCCTCTGGCCATGGAGTCATATACAGTCATCCATCACAAAAATTTGTCTTTGTTCATTCTCACCTTGAAAGTTGCAAAAATTCATGCCCTAATTGAAATGACACTAAATTTGAAAGATATAATAAAAATGCAAGCTAGAAGTTCCCTATTAATACAAAGGGAAAACCTTCCTACCTACCCTAACTGAGATAAATTTTGATTGAATAGGAAACATGATATTTCCTATGGAGTTGATACAACAACTTGTTAAATGTATGGGACTAAATCATGCATTTTATTTCCAGGGAAACATGCGCATGAAGAGAAAAAGTGCAGAATTAATGGAAAATCCATACATGCCACTTATAAAAACTACACCAAAAGGTCAAAAAATACTTAAGGCCTTAACTTAATTTGAATCCAAAAATGACAAAACAGGATTAGTGAAAACACGAGAGTGGTGTGGGTGAACAAAATAAATAAAAAGTGAAGATACCTTTCCCCAAGATGCCTTTGTCACCGTTGTATGAAAACATGTTTTCCTTTCCCTTTATACATGCAAGTGAATGCATTATAGGTATGGTGTTTTCCCGAATAGGAGAAGCCTACTTAAATATATCATTCGTGGATTGAATGTTTGGGTGCCTTAATGTGCAATGACATGTTTCCAGGACTGAATTCAATGCAAGGCATATTTGAAACTCTAACACTGTCTTCCGGTGTCTTATTAGAAATTATTTCAGTTTTCATTTTGTGTTTTCAAGTTAGATATTGTTTTCAAGTTTTTACATTTATAATTTTATTGCAATGTGGCGGACTGATCAGAGCAGTGCAGGAACAACCCCGAGACGGGATGATCGCGGAAAGAGGCCAGCGGAAGAACATGTAAAGTGCCAGCATTGCTCTATCTTCAGGTATTTTAGTTATTTACATAATTAAAATAATATTAATTTTGTTCAAATATGCAGACACCTAGCCATGGTACGCCTGATGATTCCCTCTTTGAGGAAGAGCTTTTTTCATCCCTATCTCCAGTGTTGTTGTTGCAAAAAAAGGCACGAGATGCAAGGTCGAAATTTAATGCTTTGATAGATGCGCCTCAAACACCTGAAACAGAAGAGAGGATACAACATCTTATGAGGCAGCTAAATAGATATCAGGTAATAATAAAAAGTCAAAAGGATATTTTTTTTGTTCTGCATGAGATGAATTGTGATAGTTTGATTTTTAATTTTTGCATTGACTAAACTAACAAAAAGTTCTTTTGTATGTAGCGTTTTCTGGCATTTGCTGAACCCGGTGTTGGTGGTAGTGGGACACAAGGGCAAGAGATTGCCCAACAACCCTCTCGTACACCTTCTACTCCTTTAGGTACTAGCCAAGAAACACACCCTGCCCAAGCTGACACCCAGCCAACTGCTGAACGTGTTGGCAATGATGAGGCTGATATGGCCAACTACATTATTGCGTTTCCTGGAGCTACACGTGTCAGCTCCACAGGGACCATTAATGGCACGTTGTTGGTGAACGATGAGAGTGTCCCTATAAAGCATGTACAACTCCCAGGTAAATTTTAATATTTTAACTATTTCATGTACTTTATCTAAAACATATTTATCATGATTTTTATTTTTAAATTAATGATAATATCTTCTTCTTTTTTTCTTTTCTGTGTAGGAAACAATGAGTTCTACAGGATTCTAGAGAGCCATGCGTTGGTAATTTTGGCCCAACCATACGCACAGGGTGGAATTCCCAGAATTCCAACCTGAAAAAAGAACTTCTAGATTATCTAGAAGCCCTTTTTGGGGTCGGCACATTTGACAGAACAGCGGTGGCTCGGGTAGCCGGCAAATATTTGAAATATACCGGGGACACCTATAGGACACAATCGCAATTTAACCCTAGATATGAGCATCCTCTCGCAGTTTCAGAGAGTGAGTGGAGAGCACTCATCCATGACGGAAAAGAGAAAAGGGCAAAGAAAGAAGGAAAAATTCCAACTGGACCCGCAAGGTAAATTACAACTTTAATTCAATAGCTTTAATTTTCTTTATGTCTAAAATAAAAGTGTGCTACTTCATATCTGACTTCAATCTTTTGATGCTAGGTTTCCTGACACCTCAAAGGCAACCAAAGCTAGGATTGAGAAAAAGGGCCATCACAAGCTCGGCCAGGGTGGCTACTTGAAATTAACTGCAAGAATTGTAATTAAGTAGCTAAACATCTTATAATTAATTGTATCGCCTTCCAACGTTTTTGTAATCCTATCAAATATGATTAAAAATACACAATCATATGTAATGTAGGGTGATGACTTCGAAACAGAAACTACAGAGGAAGATAAAAATATCGCTTTCCATTTCGTCTATCAAGCTGTAGTTGAACGTCGCAGAAGCTTGGGGCAGGTCCCAAGATCCAGAATGCCTGATAAGGTAAAATATTAACCTTTCAATATGTTTGTTTTCGTCCATAAATTTAATGTCTAACAACTTTGTTTAAATCAGGGGAGCAGCACTACCGACGAGGCAAATAACCCAGTTTTAGAGCCAAATGTAGATGATCCTCACGTGCAACTTGATCATTGTAGTGGGGACCAGGCCGACAATGCTACTATCAGTGAGGGCCGTGACGGTAATTAATTTCCACTTATAATTTTTTCTAATTATACCTTGATGGTTGTCCTTATAACGTTTTTTGTTTAAATGATAGAGAATGTTTCCCTTGAGGATCTTACCACGAGAGAGGAAGACAGGGCAACAGTCCCAACGGCGACAACTGGTGCACCAGGTAAATAATCTCATTGCAATTTTTTTTATTAATATTACCGAACTAGTTCAATGATATTTAAAAGCTGATAATTAAAATTTAATATTATCTGTTTTTGGAGGCGATGCCCCGTCACTGGATGAGACCAGACATCGTGACAATGCAACTAGGTCAGCGGCGACAACTGGTGCACCAGGTAAATAATCTCATTGCAATTTTTTATTATTAATATTACCGAACTAGTTCAATGATATTTAAAAACTGACAATTAAAATTTAATATTATCTGTTTTTGTAGGCGATGCCCCGTCACTGGATGAGCCCAGACATCGTGAATAAGCAACTAGGTCAGCAGTGCGGGTTGAAAGGCACGAAATAGGAGCAGAGCACGATGATATTGATGATGTAATTAGGAGCTTTAAAAATAGGAAGAAGAAAAGAAAATTTGACAATGTAAAATATTGTATTATTATAAGACAAACGTTACCATACTTGGAACGTTTTTTGCGTTATATAAAAAACTCATTTATCATACTATTTGTATGTCAAGCATTAATTGCAATGTTTCCTTGCGTACTTTTTGTTGAATTGTTTTTTTATTAGTTATTGAATATTTTTTTTTATGCTCATGAAAGTAAAAAATGAAATATAGATTGGGTATTGGGGAATTGAGAGTGATGTGAGGGGGGGGAGGAGGGGCCATAAGAGCTTCCACCTTCACGTGGTTGGCCCTGTTTAGTAGAGAATAATTTATTGGAGCGATTTAATCTTGGAGCAAACCTCCCTTGATCCAGCGTAGCAACAAAAAAGTCACTGTTGACTTAGTTGCTATTCTTTCAGATCGTGGGAGGCTTGTTCCAAGTTCATGCGACTCCAATAAATTGTTCTTGAAACGAAGAGGAGCTTATTCAGGTATGTTTTGACATTTTCAACATATGTTCTAACATTATCATAAGAATGTGTCTTAGAGTAAAAAATACTACATCAATTACTTGTATTTATTGTATAGATAATGATGGATTTTGATTGACTTGGCAGTGCAGGTACAAATCCTCTTGCATCATGAGCAATACAACTTGTCAACCAGGGTCATGTCCAAGATATTTTTTCTTGTGTGCTTGACCAGGTTCGTAATGTCACATTTTTTAAGTTCCTTTACAGTTCATAATTCAATATTAAGCTTGTTCATGATTATTATCTAGGTTTTTTGTATGTGTTTTTTCATCTATTTGATTGTAAGCAACTTTGCATGTTTCCTATTGTTCACTATGATTTCTCCCATTACCACTCCCGGGATGAATCCGACTTTATTGTTACATAGGTTACTTTATTGTTACTATGATTTCTCCATTTACGATTTCATAGGTTACATCATGTAAAGTTGTCAATCTCACGTTGGTGATGAGCTTTAGTTCTCCGGATTTGGGGCTTTTCTGATATTTTCTCCCTCATGTCATTCTTGCATCACCTCGTTGTTTGAGCATGCCAATTGTCTACCACTTGTACCAATTGGCACATGTCAATCTCTGAGTGGTGCCACATTTCACCTATTTTCAGTGAGAGTTTAGGGTTTCTCTAACATAGCTTCAGAAATCCGATTGAGTGCCTGCTTGAATATTGTCACATAATACTTATAGTTTGGATTGATGAGCATGTTCTGAATGGTTGGTTGATTCATAAGAACCACCCATAAATCTCCCTTCCTCTAACACACAGAAAATAAAAATTTCTTTGACAGGAGACAGAGTTTCAATACTTTGAAAAAAAACTTCTATTCCCTTCAATAACTCAAAAAAAAACTATTACACTACTTCCTCACTGAGAGGGATTACAAAATTATGACTGCTACAAAACGTAGTGCATAAAACCAACTCACTGTCTGTTCAAAACAAACATACTCTGTCTCTAAAACACTCTGCTGTGTTTTTCCCTTTCGCACTGCTGTACATACACACTTAAAAAGTTACACTCAGTTTTTCAATTTTTACACATTGCTATGTAATAAAAAATTTACGTACTGTCTATAAAAAAAACTACCAAGCTTTTTCGACCTTTTTATTTTTATATGCCGGAACATATAAAACATATTATAATAAACCCTCTTTTAAAAAAAATAAAATTAAAACTAAATTCTATGGCCCACCTTTCATTTCGTATATGATATATATATAACATATGTATATATTAAACTATCAAAACATTAAAGAACCCTTTCCGTCGGACTTCAAAAGTCTAAATAGATTGAATTTCAAACCAAATTAGCGTTCCAAAATGGGATGCTGACGTCTGCCTAATTTTAACTCGAATTCTCAATCCAATGTACCCTATAAAAAATTCGGGTCCGATTTTCAGGTTTTCAGATTCCCTTCAATTTCATGCGATCCAATATTAATGCTCCACGTGTCCTCCTTTTGAATTTACAAAACTGTCGGGTAAATTTCTATTTGTTTAATTTCTGGTTGGTGAATTGCATTAATGCTGGCTGTTGTCACTAGTAGAAAATAGCTAATTAGTTACTAAAAAAACGACTAAAATTTGCATATAAACGACCATTTTTCGATCGGTGACCAATAGTAGCTAATTTACAGTATCTTATAACGCGACCAACTTTGGGTCGTTTTTAGCTTAGTCATTAATTGGGTATCTCAATTTTGTTGTCTAGTTGTATATTTGGTCATTAATTTGGTCATTGATTTAGTCATTGATTTAATCATTAATTTAGCTATTGATTTGGTGATTAATTTGGTCATTGATTTAATCTTTGATTTGATCATTAATTGTCACAATTAATGACCAACTATACAACAAAATATATCACTATATCATCACCCAAGAAATACCATTAATGACCAAAGAAATATGACCAAAATGTTGGTCATGTTATAAGATACTGTAAATTAGCTACTAATAGTCATATATATGCAAATTTTAATCATTGTTTGAAACCAATTAATGACCGATGAAATATGACTAAATTTTAGTCGTGTTATAAGATACTGTAAATTAGCTACTAATAGTCGTATATATGCAAAATTTAGTCGTCATTTGTAGTCACAAATTTATCATATGCAGTAGTCATTTATTCATTATATAAACGACTAATTTAGTAGTTTATATTCATTTCATTTACTTTCATTAATAATCATTATAAGTGACTAATCTAGTCGTATATTTATTTTATTTTTGTTCATCATTAATCAATATAAACTACTATTTTAATAGTTTTAGATTGATTTTATGTGTTCATTATTAATCACATAAATTAATTAGTATGATTTTGCAACTAAATTTAAAAAAAATGTCATACAATTTACATGTTCATCTAATATAAAAACGCAAAGTTACATATGTTAATTACAATACCAAGTAATATCAAGTGCAACTACAAATAATTCCAACCACATTATATTATATAAAATGTCAAGTATTACAATATGAGTTTCCAACTTAATATTGGTTGGAGTACAATTTACAGATAAAATATTGTTCATCACTTCAAAACATTATCATTATCTTGCCAAGGAATTGCAAGTGAATTCACCAACTCTAAAAACTTGACCATCAGTCTTTATCTATCTGTCTTATGCGGGATATTGGCTCTACGAGTACCACTGGACCAGTACACTTATCTCTCTTTTTCACTCTAGTGTTATTATTCCCCTCTTTCTTCAATCCTTACTTCTTACCATCAATACTGAGTCCATTTTCTACAAAAAGAAAACAAAAAAAGTTACAATGCAGAGTATTAGACATGAACACTGGAATATAAACTAAAGTAAGCTATAAAGGATTGATACGATATATACCTCAACATCAACAAGATTGTTAATGTCATTTTCCCCCATAAAAGCAAGAAATTCGAACAATTTTTCTTTAGTTGGGAAATAGTGGCCACTAGATGACCTGTATAAACAAAGCAAATAAAATGTCACAAATAAACACAACAGAACTAGCAATTTCTACTAATAATGTCTCATGATCCAATTTTTTATTTGTATCATTTCCTCTAGCTATCTCTAAGAAGTGACACTTCAACAATAAAACTGGTTATTAGAAATCTAATGGGTGGAGCAAAGTATTGCAGACACAAGATTACAATAAGAAACTAAGAAAGAATAAGGCAAGACTTTTTAAATTGTGATACTAACCAGGAATATAGCTTCAATATAGTAATATTTAATTATCAATGTACTATTCCAAGGGAAAAGGAATCCAATTCCTATAAGCCAACAAATTATGTATGCCCCTTGTTTTCCCTATAATTAATCGAGCAAGATTAGCACACACAATTTCCATTTAGAATCTCTAAAATGGTTCTATAAATATCCAAAGCAAACTTAATGTTATTCATTTTTATCTGATGCACACAAAACTGAATACGCTAACTTGTTTTTGAGCTGGAGAGTTCTGTAATTCATCGTGTCCAAAATCATTGTTTATTTTCATCACTGGTTTTTTTGTTTAAATGATCAAGAAACGGACCTATATTTGATCAAAAAACATATTTTTCAGAATATATTCCATTTTTCTAATTCAAAGCTAGATTTCCTTCCATTTTATGACGTTCAAACAAACTAGAATAATTTTCTTTTAACAAGTCATTGTTGTAATATACTACTAAACAGACAACTACATAATGAAGTTATTAGTGGTGGAATACTAATAAATCACAAATACAGGAAAGAAATAACACCACTATGTCCTAGAATGCCAAGTCTTTATCCTCTTGGTTAGAAATATTACTTCATGAAACCAACATATTTGAAAAATAGAACTTTTCCAAAACTAACCAATGCCAGTGTATCCAACAACATTGACATTTCTATTGGAATGCCCTCAAAATGTGTTGAAGTATCAAACAAGTGTAGTGCACTTCCCCATAAGGTTAAATTTTGGTAATGGAATATGTTGTCCCTTAGTCTAATCAGGTTTTAACTTACCTTTGATAACCTAGAGAGAATGGTAATCCAATATAAAAAAATGACAAAAAACTTTTATTCATTCACACTTACCTAGATCCTAAACACGCATTGAAGCGTTATACAAATCCAAGAATGTCTCACATTCCACCAAGAAACAAAATTTCTAGATTTTGATTGTAACCCTTGAAGCTTTCTCAAATTTGTAAACAAGTAACATCATAAATATTTTTCTGTAGTTCTAAAACCTTCTTTTGTGTGGAGCTTGAGAAAATATGCGCATACACATATCACAAGTGTAACTAATTTCTCCTTTTCCTAATTGCTCCTTTTCCTTAAAGTAATATAAGTGGCATTTAAAAAATAAAAGGAAGCCTACAAGAGAGGAATGCCACAAATGCATATATATTGTAGTACATAAAATCCAAAATATAATGAAGTTAATTAATGGAGTAATTGATGGAGAAATCAATGGGGTCATTGGTGGTTGTTTGTATCCTAAACATGCGAGTTACAATTAGATTTTTACAAATAAATTGTGATACATTCCCACTTGTCACCTAGTATTACTCTCACCTCTTCCTCCTTGCTTACAAGGAATTGTTCCTTAAATTAGAAAAATGGAAACTAGTAATTCCTTAAAAATCCTAGAATATCATCTGATCCAATGACAAGACTAGCCACCTCTTAAATCATATCTAGAACCTTTGATAGCCTTTCATCAATATTGTCACTGTGTGCATCCCTAAGGAAATGTACAAACTTCTCAAGAAAAATTGGAAACACTCTAGTAAGAATATCTCTAGTATTAGATCATGTTTGGGCTTCATAGAATTGCATTACAGTAACCAATTCCTTTCTATCTGAGTGAAGAAACACAAACGATAGAGCCTTGTGACACCATTCCAGCAAAAAAACTGGAAAATTTGCATTCAACTATGTTTCCAATTCATGCAAAGTAGCTAATGCATGGCAATTCTGCTGTTGTAAAACTACAAGCTTTGGAAGAACAGTGGGGACCATCTCCTGAACAAGATCTACACTTGGTATACCTCTGCAAATTCAATTCTCATAACTACGTGTGTGACAAACCTTTCTTTCAAGTATTCAAACAACTCATCTCTAATTCCACCAAACCTCAAAAGGATTGATCTGATTCCTCCCTTCTATTTAAAACTAGTAGATTTATGTATTAACCTAGAAGTTGTTGCTCTTACCCAACTATTTGAATTGTAAGTTGATCAATCAATAAAGAAGATGAGAAAAAAAAATCAAATATCCATGGACATCAACCATTTTCATAATTTCTACTACCGTTTCCAACAAAGTCTCAAATACATTCGGATCCTCAGTGGCTTCCAAATCATGTTTCAATATTCCAAGCATACTTTCATCTTTTATTTTGTTGCATGCATCATCATGTTCAAACAAAATATCCATTACATTATTCTCAATGATGTAACGGATTTAAAAAAAAAATTATCTCCACACAACCTTCTTTTGATAAAGTGGAAGTATATCCAGGTATTTAATCCACAAAGGTTTTGTTCCCATAAGGCCACTTTTGATTGCATGGCATAGAAGATGAGAAATTATTCCCACAATAGCAACACGAACTTGCTCTAATGATTCACTAAAAAGAAGTCGAGAAAAGAGAGACTGAAAAATACTAAAAGCAAACTCTAACAGTTGTATTATTAAGAATGTATTTCCTTTATATCTGATATAAAGTTACATCAAGGTCACCTTTCCCTGAGTTAGCTGAAATTTATTTATCACACTAAGCACAAAAGAATCTTGATACAAGAACATCTATGTTTCCCAAATTCACTTTCAAACCAACATTTTTGTGGATTTGACATAGAAATTTGGTTGCATAATCAGTTGCTAAAGGAGTAGCAGATAAACATGCAATGTACCCAATATCATGAGCTAAAATTTCACAAACTTTGTCAGATTTGTCTTCAACAAATACCTCCAATATTCTACACATGGTTGTAATAACATCATAGCTAGAATTGAACGCAAGAATTGGCATAGATGCAACATCTTCAGCTTGGACATCAACAATATGATCTTGCAATGCTAAGTCCAAAACCTCAAAAATGTTTTCACTCATTGCTTTGATCCCTACCTTAGGCAACATACTCATAATTCTGCACTTTTTCTTCTTGATGATATCAGATTCGATGTCAATATCAGAAAACAATCATGGAAGTTTTAAAATTGACAAGAGTGTTTTTATGCTCACTAATCTTTCTCTGTTGCTTCTATTTTGAAATGTCTGAGAAAACACACTCTTTAGTTTTACATTCAACAATGCATCTAGGGCATATGGCATATAAAGTATGAAGGAAATAACCCATGGTCAAATCATAAATAGTGGTCCATTGAATGCACAAGATTCTTGATAGGAATTATTTCTGCATCCAGTGACGATGATGCTAAATGTATCAAGTCGAAACAAGGCCTTTGTAATGTTAAGCAAGTAAAATACAAGATGCAGACATGAACGATGAACTAATAAGGCCTTCTACTTGAAGCCTTGTTTCGACAAGGCATATATTCAGCAATTTCAACATCCAAGAGGCAAATGGTTGCTAGTGTACCTCTCCTATAACATCAATTAGAATACCCACAATGTCTGGCGACTTGGAGAAAGTAGGAAGGTCACAGAAAGGTGTTGGAAAGTTGCAGATATAAAATTCAGTAAAGGACATGTCAAATCCTGTTATAGACAAAGCAATAGAAACCGTGAAGCTCGATTTAGTTGCGTAAAATGATGCAATAGATAATAGGTATGCCACAGGATAATTACATGAAGCCCATTTTCTCGAATAGGAATTCATGACCAACCTAGCCGCTAAGGAAGCATGTCTGGTTTCCCAGGTGTAAAATGAAACTCTCTCAAAATTGAGAAGTGTGACTCCTTCACCCAGAACATAGAATGGTCCACTAGATAAGAAAGTCATTGGCCTAAATGGACTAGATAAATAAGTTTCTGTACACTTTCAAAAGAGATTTTTGGACAAATTTTGGAAATTTTCTATAGACAAAACTAACTCTCAAGCATGGCAAGAGAAGATTGATGCACACATTCTAGAGCCTAATGAGTTCTGACAAAAAGAACTAAAGCAAATTTCATGAAAAAATTCAAAGTAAAAAAAAATTAAAGCAAGACAAAGTTCATGTAGGCTAAGAAATCCAAAACAACATGAAGAAGCCCTATACTACTTTGACTTTATCAGATGTGGAAATTAAAATAGTGTACAAGGGTTGTTTCTAGCTAAACACATCATTGCTTACAAATCAACAAATTTATACAACTTGTAGAAAATATTTTAGAACAGTTTGATATTTTTTTACACACTTGAAGAGGCCAAGCCACTAGTGAATAGCTAATAATTGCCAACAAACTATACTTAGCATTTAGAAAAAATAAGGTTAGATGAAATATATTAGCAGTCGCACATGCATTCAGAGTGTTGCGTGATCGATTTTTCTACCTATGTGAAGTATATACGACTTTCTCTCAGATCTATTTCAGTGTGTTCAAGTCTCACTTGCATCTCCAGTGATAATTCAAACCCCTTTTTCAGATCTGTTCATCAAGGAAAACAATTGATATGTTGGCCAAACATATGATTATAAGGCACTCACAATTTCAACAAATATTTTAAGGGTCATTACCCCTTTGAGGAATTTGTTAGTCAATGGGGAGGACACCTTATATGAGAGGAAGTCACCTTGCACACATTTCCAATCTATTATGATGAGGATGTCCACTCATTGATAATTACTTCGCCTTCTCCTTTGTAGATTGTACTTCTACCATGAAATTTGCCAAATGGAGCCTTCTACATTGAATATTGATGGAAAGTTATACTCATGATGCCACAAGTGCCACTTTATTGGAGTTTTGCATGGTCTTTGTGCATTCATTCAAGGTTTGAAGAAGGAATCCACTTTGGAGGAGGCCACACATGCTTCTAAGGAGGATTCATTCATTGTTCGTGAAAGTAGATACATGGTCAACCACTTGGAGGAGGAACCGTACTTTGTGGTGCCATTTTTGGAGGATTGTTGCAAAACCAACTCCATTATCAAGTTATCGTCGACTTGTATCATGGAACTGATTGATTGAGAGCATTATTGTAGTATTTTCCTAAAATACTTTCATGATTTTTCTTGGAGTAGAGAGGGGATCTCAACATCCTATTGCTATCTTTAGTATAGAGTTGTTGAGGAGGTTTGAATGGTAGTATTTTATTGTATTCCTTGCACAAAATATTGAAACTAGGAAAAGGTTGCAGTAATAGCTGTGAGAATTCATACAATGCTTCAGTTACAACAAATTACAATATGGTTGCTAAAAAGAAGTGGCACCCACAAAAGTTCAAGGGTTGGGAATAGCACTAGCCATTCGAAAATGCAAGAAGGAGATACAAACATTGAATATCATTTTCCAAAACATTCAACAGGTGAAAAGATAAAGCTTCCTAGACAATACGGTTTAAAAAATTTTGATGTATTATTTGGTAGGTGCTGGCATGCATTAGATGTTCGCTTATTCAATGCAACTGATCAATCAATGGTTCCAATCATAGCCTTAGTACTTGTCAAGAAGTTATGTACTCTAAAGTTGTTATCCTTGTTACTTAGTAGAATGCCTTTCATTCACATTGTAGATGGGATCATTTTGAAGGAAAGGGAGATTCATATTCAGAGTGGTTATTGTTTTTTCAAAAAAAAAAGCTTTGCAGAATTCCAGCACAGAATTCAGTGTGGTATATGAATTGAGTAGATAGTGCTACTTAATAGGGAAAATTTATGAGCTAGTGTAGTTTGGTATTTGAAGATGCCTCATACAGTTTGTCGAAGGAGGTTTTCAATGACTATGGTATTTTACTAGCTGATTGGATACTCCTGTACATCCAAAAGTTTTGCATAATCACTCTAGCTTTGGTTTTCTCTTTTACTAGTTGATGACTACCCCTTTACATCCCAAAGTTTTTTGAGTTAATAATTCCAGCAAGTAACTAGATCTGATATGTTTGCTTAGATAGTTGGTTTTAGGATAACTTAACATCCCAGTTGTATCTTTATTCAGTAGATTTGTAATCTAATAGGTGGTAAATTTCCAGGATGGTGGTTTCAAAGAAATTTTAACACATACTATCAGATTGGACATTTTGATAACATGCATTTTCATTAGTTTTCATGACTTCCACTAATATTCCATTGCTCATTTTGTTGGTTAACTAGAGGATGGCTAGAAGTTGATGGCTTTAGAACACTTACATGTCTTAATTTTTAAATTCTGTAATTTAAGTGTCAACGAAAACCAACTTAATATTTAGTATTGCCCAAGCCACATGCCTAAAATTGGGCATGGTAAAATTCATGAGTTCAAATCCTTTAGCATAATTTCAATTCTTGAAACAATTATTCTTCTTGGATCCTATGAATAACTACAAAATGGAAATTCCTACATCCTAGAAATAGCAGTATGCATACATGATATTGTTTACCACGTTCCTATCATGAGTCCTGTAATGATTATTTGTAGCCATTTTCACATAGATACCAACCTAAGTCACCGGATACTCCTAAAATGCCCTCGAATCCCCGAATCCCCGTACCGGACACGTGCACGTATCGGATTCGGCCCCAATTCAAAGGATACAGCGTATCCGTAAGGGGTACGGTCGGGATTCTGGATACGGCATATCCGAACAGGGATACACCGTATCCCGACCGTACCCCGTCGGATACACCGTATCCCGTACAGCCGAGTACGGCCGGGCCCGCGGCAAGGAAAACCGCTCTATTTTTTCTTTAAAATTTGGTTTTTCCTCATTATTTTTTCATCCATTTCATTTGTGAAGTGAGAAGGAGAGCTAGTGTGAGGAAGGAGCAAGTGTGAGCAAGGAGAAAGGGAGTTCTTTCGAAGAGATTCGAGCATCCGGTAAGTGCATTGTCCCTCTATATTTTGCATTTAGTTTGTTGTTAGTGTTTGCATGTGCATATGTTTTATATATTTAGTTTTTTTTGTTTATTTTTTACAGTATTCATGGCTCAATCAAAGGCAGCAAGACAGGGGCAAAGAAAGGGGAAGAATGTCTCCATTGGAGATGCCCCTCCTGTCCCTCTTTCATCAGGGTCTGCAAGTATTCCATCCATTGGAAGTGGGGCTGCAACAATAGCTTCAAATGTGTAGGGAAAACAAATTGTTGACCCCAAATACCCATTGTGGAAATATGCGACAAGAGAGGAAGGGGCAACAGAAAAGGGAGGAGGAAATTGTTCATGGAAATGCAATTTTTGCAATGGCCATTTCACTGGCACATATTTCCGTGTGAAATCTCATTTGTTGGGTATTCCAGGTTGTGGCGTTAAATGTTGTACAACAATTGAATCGCCATATATGAAGAAATTGGAGAAAGAGCAGAGTATTGGTGAGGCAAATGTGGCAGCAAAATCAAAAAAATCCAAGACTGATGACCCCCTTCCATTCTTGAGGAAAAGAAACAGCAAGTTCCCTTTTGAGACTTCTAGTAGGGGAGAATTAGCAAAGAGAAAGGAAACTATAGTTGGTCCAATGGACAAGATTTTCCAAAAAGAGAAAAGGGAAGAGCTTGATCTCACCATTGCATTTTTTTTCTATCAGAACTTCATATCCTTTAATGTTGCACGGTCACCTCTATTTATTGAGATGTGTCGAGCTCTTTGTCATGGGGCTCCATCAGGGTATGTGCCTCCTGGGTCAGAGAAGCTCGGAACCACATTGTTGACAAAGGCAAAGAAAGAGGTGGACAAAATGCTTGAGCCTATTAAATCAGCATGGCCAACATCTGGGGTTAGCATTGTTTCTGATGGATGGACAGATCTAGCACGCCACCCACTCATTAACTTCATGGTGTCATCCACGAATGGTGCAGTTTTCTTGAAAGCAGTGGATGCACTTGGAGAGTACAAGGATGCACAATATATGGGTGAGTTATTTCTCAAAGTTATTGAAAGTGTAGGTGTGGATTGTTGTGTGCAAATCATTACAGATAATGCACCTGTTTGCAAGGCTGTTGGCATGATTTTGGAAGAAAAATATCCACAAGTATTTTGGACACCTTGCATTGTCCATTCATTGAACTTGGCACTAAAATCTATTGCTTCTGATGTGCTTTGGATTGGAGCCACTATTGAGGATGCACGACATATCCGCAACTTTGTAACAAACCATACAAATGCCCTCACTATCTACAAGGAGTACAATCTATCATTGTTGAAGATTGCAGATACACGGTTTGCCTCTTCATTCATCATGTTGAAGAGGTTGAGGGAGGTCAAGACCGCTCTTGGGTCTATGGTTATTTCAGAGTTTTGGTCTTTTGGAGAAAGACGAATCAAGCAGCCTCAAAGAAGGTGAAGGACATAGTGTTGGATGATATATGGTGGGAGAAGGTAGATCTAATTATTTATATCATGGAGCCAATCATTTCCTTGCTCAAATTTTTAGATACAGACCAACCCATCCTAGGAGAGGTTTATGAGGGATGGGATTCCATGATTGAGTCTGTGAGGACCATTATTTTACAGAGTCAGTGCCCAGAGTATGAGACATCACCTGAGGCCTTCTTCACCGTCATACAGGATATTCTTGTCAGTATATGGGACAAGAATTGCACACCTTTACATTTTTTGGCTCACTCCTTGAACCCAAAATACTACAGCCATGAGTGGCTGAATGGTGGACCTTCCCGCAGATTCCCTCCTCACATGGATGCTGAAATCTCATAGGGGAGGAAAGATGCATTGAGGAGGATTTTTCAAGATAGGGCATCCCTTGATGAGGTGGAGGATGCCTTTGCAGATTTTTCCACTGGCAGGGGGCGATTTGGAGGCTATGATTTGATTCGAGACAGGGGGGCTAAGAAGCCCCATTCTTGGTGGGAAACTCATGGGGCAGCAAGCCCTCCTCTACAACAGTTAGCCATGAGGCTCCTCTCTCAGGTGACTTCATCCTCTTGTTGCGAGAGGAATTGGAGCACATATGGGAATTTGTATAGTGTGAAGAGGAGCAGGCTTGAGCAGTCTAGGGCAGAGACAATGGTGTATGTGCACACCAACCTTCGTCTCATCTACAGGCAAAGGGAGGATTGGTTGAAGGGAAAGACAAATATGTGGGATGTCTTTCCTGATGATATGGGTCTAGACAGCAGTGTTGATTTGGCACTGGCCAACTTGGATCTCAATGCGACAGTGCTAGAGCCTGTCACATTTGATGATGGATTAGAGGGGTCATCCTCCACACCAGCAGATGCAGAGATGATAGAGGAGGAGGATGCATCAGAGGCAGAGGAGAGCAGTGGTGAGCATGATGATCAGGATGAGGACAGTGACGTTGATTATGAGGATTGATGACTCTAACTCATTGAGGCTTCAGGCTTGTAGTCTTGTAGACTGTAGTTTCCTTTGTATTTTCTATTTCTATTTTCCATTGGCAGTGTTCTTATGTAACACATTTTGATTTTGATGACTTAATGAAAAAACTACAGTATCTTACTATCTTCGATCTTGTCTTTATGAGTAAATTTGATGATTGTATCATGTATGGTGTATCAATGTATCATTGTAATTTGTATTATAGTATCAATGATGATGTATGACTCATGAGTATCTAATATCTATGTTTGAATCAATGAATTTTGTATGAATTTGTGCAAAAAATATCTAATTTTTAATATATATATATAAAATAATATATAACGTATCGTATCCCAGAAGTATCCTGTTCCGGGGTCACCGTACCCGTATCCGATTCTTCGAATCCCCGTATCCTCGTATCCTCGTATCCCCGTATCAGGTGACTTAGATACCAACAAGGAAAACAGTTTGAAATAGCATTCACAACATTGCTTTCAATAATTGGAAATTTCTGTAATTAAATGAGGTGTTCCACACTATATTATTTTATGGAATTTAAAGATCAACAATATATATTTAAGGTAGTAGAGAAATAATGTTCCCAGAAATTAAATATGTCTAGTTCAGCTAGAGAGGAAAAAAGTATAAGAGAAGCCTCAACACATTTCTGCAAATTTCAATACTGAAAGTAGTATGACCGTACCACAGTCCAGCTTTTAGCTCAAGTATCTTCTTTGCCACAACCCGAGCTGCTACAGTTCCAATTGTTTCCCGTGCTGAAGATCTGCCACCTCCCTGCATTTTATAGAAATGTAGTTATAACACATAAATCACTGATTCGTATCTTCAAAAGCAAGAAGCATTTAAAGAGAGGCATACTACTCAGCAAATAGGCATTCTTAAGCATACCTAAACTGAATGAACACCATATTTGAAGTCATATGTGGCATCCGCATGAGATGGCCGATAGGCTAATGAAATTTCACTGTAATCCTGTTAAGTTCAGTAAAATGCAATCAAGAAACAATGGATTTGGAATTTCAAAAGCTCGTGTGTTGTAAACAACTGTCTCAATTACTTTGTAAAACGCAATGCTGAAATGTATGACACAATCTTGTTCTCTATTCAGAGTATAAACTATGTAACCAAGCACTCATGATTTTAGTAGACGTAAGCATCATAGAGTGAATTGTCCCCGAGAACTTTTATGATTTTTCCAATTACTTATCACATACTATTACTATAATTACATGTGGTTAGACTTACCAAGACCACATATTATTCTTGGAGGTCCTAATCATGTTTAAAACTCATCTATTGTTATACAACTTTGTTCATGAAGAAAGTTGTCATTATGCAAAAGTCACTTCCAGTTTACATAGTACCATCATTATGAACTCCTCTGCTAACTAGCCACAACAAATATTGTTTCAAATCATAAGGTGTTTCTGCCTCTCATTTGCTTTAAGGATAAAGAATGCTTGACTCATAGTCAATCTCGAATAAAGGTGTTTCCATTATAGACTTACACAATCTTCATTCTCTTATTGTAACAATACCCATGATGCCTGAAGGTGCTGTTATCACTACTTTGCATGTTGGCTTTTCAGAATCAAATGATCTGCTTCAGACACCCTACAAATTATGAAGGAGATGTCCTTGACTAGATCATGACGGTCATGATGGGTTTTGAACATTGTTCAATATCTTAGCTTTTCTACCTTTTATAGGACGAATGTCCTGTAATGTGAAGAAATGTGAAACTTCTATTCTTGAAAGCATCTGTGAATTGGATGCCGCTAATCTAACAGCACACTTACTTCAACTGATGAAAATTCCTTCAAATGAAAAAAGACAGAAATCAAACTAACTTGATGTACCTTTGATGTCCTAAAGATGTATGTTGTCTGCCTTGTCATTATGAAGATCAAAATTTTGGAGATGTCACAATAGGTTACTGCTCACAATTCAAGTCCTTGGAGAGCTAATATTTGAGATGGTCTTATTGGGAACTGAGTCTTGATCAAGATTTTTGTTGTAAACCCTTGGACTAAAGTCTTCTTACAAGTTTTAACTCATTCTACATCAGATGTATGCTTAGAAAACTAGCCTTTCAAACAATAAAATATTCATGCATGAAACTTAAGTGAGTTACGCCAATGACACTTTTGTTCTTTAGGCCCTAGTTCTGATAACAAATATTTATCATACTTATGTTCAATAGTCTTGTTCAAAGAGTAGAGGAGAGGCCACAACTTTCCAACAATTGCTTATGAGAACCTTAAACAACAACAAACTGTAATTTGGTTCAGAACTTCAAATCAAATTTAAGAGAATTCAGTCCAGATAAATCTCGGTCCGTATTGAGGTTGTTTCAAGTGAACAATCCGCAAGACAAGTCGTTTTTTTCTAGAGTAGGAGTGATTAAATAAATCCTCAAACTCAGAAAGAATAACCTTTGTACCTAGATCTGTAATCTTCCATTAAAACTCAGATAAGAATGGCTTGCAATCTTTGAAACTTGGATCAACATGAGCTGAAGTCATTCTTGAAACTCCGACAAGCATGAAGTCTCATCAACGTATAGCTATGACTCATATAGCTGGCTGTCAAATAGTTATCTGCCTGTAGACTGAGCCCTTAGAGTCTTTAATACACCTTCATGTATCCAACGAATCCCACACCACAATAGGACTATTAATTCTCCAAAGGTCAAAATATTTCAGAGCATACCCACTTGAAGTGACATGCATACAAAATGAACAATCCAAGATCAAACAAAACCTTTTGTCCTTAAGGAGGTCTGAATGACTGCTTCAGGACTGCGGGCAAGTTTAGCATTTCATTCTTATAGTGGTACTACAACAATACTCCTTGTTTTTCAGAGTATAAGAATCAAGTCAATACTAGGCCTCTTGTTTGATTAGAACAGACTTCTATGAACTCGATTCCTGTTAAAAATTTCAAGCTGCCTCTTATTCTGACATACAAATAACTGCTAGACTCCTATGCAAAATCATGTCACTATGAAACCTCAACGTTTAATAAAAAAATTCATATTCAATGTAAGGATCTAAGAGGAAAAATATCTCCTGTGCTATCTCTCATTTCAGCTACATACCTAATGGGTCATGCCTTCAAGGTAGAATATCTCACTTCTCAGTTGCATTGCATTCTCTTCTTGCTTGGGCTTGTCCTCACCTGTGCTCTAATATACATGGATTGCAATTATAGCATACACTATGGAAATTGGGTACCAATCCACAAGGCTTAAATGTGTCAACAACTAAACCTTTAATGCTAAATAGTAACATTGCACTACTACCAATGCCTTGAAGGAGTTACAACTCTACTAGATTTCACCCTCAATACCTTTACTAGATGCCTCCATCATACCCAGTTGATTTGATAGATAGCTGAGCAGTGATCAGGTGCAGCAAGACATATTCTGCATTGAATATTGATGGAAAGTTCTACACATGATGCCACAAGTGCCACTTTATTGGAGTTTTGCATGGTGTTTGTGCATTCATTCAAGGCTTGAAGAAGGAATCCACTATGGAGGAGGCCACACATGCTTCTAAGGATGATTCATTCATTATTCGTGAAGGTGGATTCATGATCAACCACTTGGAGGAGGGACCTTACTTTGTGGTGCCATTTTTGGAGGATTGTTGCAAAACAAACTCAATTATCATGTTATCGTTGACTTGTATCATGGAGCTGGTTGATTGAGAGAATTATTGTAGTCCTTTTCTACAATATTGTCATGATTTTTCGTGGAGTAGAAAGGGGATCTAAACATCCTATTGCTATATTTAGCATAGAGTTGTTGAGGAGGCTTGAATGGTAATATTTTATTATATTCCTTGCAGAGAGTACTGAAACTAGGAAAATGTTGCAATAATAGTTGTGAGCATGCTTACAGTGCTTCAGTTACAACAAATGACACTCTGGCTGCTAAAAGGAAGTGGTGGAAACAAAATTTAAAGGGTTGGGAATAGCACTAGCCATTCAAAAAGGCAAGAAGGAGATACAAACATTGAAGATCATTTTCCAAAACATTCAATAGGTTAAAAGATAAAGCTTCCTGGACAATATGGTTTAAAAAATGTTGATGTATTATTTGGTAAGGGCTGGCATGCATTAGATGTCCCCTTTTTCGCTGCAATTGATCAATCAATGGTTTCAATCACATCGTTAGTTTACTTTGTCCTGTTAATGGGAGTGAATCATCTGATATGCCGGTTTTTTTCTTTAAAGGTTGATGAAAAGTAGATGAAATTTTACTATATGACCCAGCTAGCATCGATGAGTAGAGATTCATTAGGCGTGAACCACTTAAAGAAACAGAACATGAAAGTGGAGGTCTGTATGTAGGCAGTCCTGCTGATGGAGGAATGGAATCTTTAATTGATGACACAAAATTATTATCTGTTTGCAAATCTAACTTCATACCTTTTGGACCAAACTTCAGCTCTTCATGAGTCTTAGGGTGAGTGATTTTGACAACCATATTGGTCCTTTGGGGAATATACTAAGTTGTTGGTCCGTTGGGGAATATAATGAGTTGGGGAATTTTTTCAGGTCATATACTGTTAAGCTTTTGCACCTAAATTCCTCACACAAAACCTCTCTGCTGCAATACCATTGAATTACATGTGTTTTTTTGAAATTTGCAAATCATGATGCAACCCATGCTGATAATGGGTGTTGTATTGAAACAAAACTCTTCTACACCAAGGAGAGCATCTATGACAACATCTCTTCATGTTTTCAATTGACCATATGTTTGTAGAATTGTCCGACCACACAAGTCATTAGCCACCAATGTCTGATGAGTCTCTACTAGCCCAAGTTCCCAAGGCAGCCCAACATTTTTTATTCATATCTAGAAAGATGCTTGAGTGCCACCATAATTTCCTAAAATCAATACATGATCTGCATGGCCTTTTACTACACCACTTGCTATCACTCCAACTCCAGCTTCAGAGACCAAATTTATGCTGATTCTAGCTCCTGGATTAGAATTCTGCAGCAAAATCCATCAAAATAGTCATATTCGTCTTTATTACCTTACAACACTACAAGCCTCGTAACTTGAACATGAAACCTTACAACATGCAAACCCCCCCAGCTTTTGGTTCAGAGGAAGGTAGATGGTTTTGACCTACTTTGGTTGACTCTTTAGTTGAAAACAATTGCTATCACTTGTAAAACTCTCTTCATATGGAAAAGGCATGAGTTAACTTTTCATTACCCCAACTTTACAAAGAACATGTTATACAAGGTTGATTGCAACAGTCAAAAGTTAAAACTCTGGCTTGAATTTAAATAAATTCTCACTGTTGGAGTCAAATATATGAAAGTGAAGGATATCCAAACATGGTGTTTCAGATAGACAGGATTTGTCTTAGATAGAAAGAGGAATCCATGGCATGATGCCCGCAATATGCCCCAATGCAGCCATAGTATGATAGAAAAAGCAGATATTTATTGAATTACTTATGATTTTATGTGATATATTAGTTTCCCATATCCTCACAAACTGTTCAGCAGATAGCCTTGTTATGCAGAAGTAACATATTTATGATTGAAACCAACTCTGTATTGATATTACCAAAGTCTACTCCATTATAAGGGTCTTCATCACAATCTATAGAGAAGAATTCCCATAAAATTATAAACATAAAGATTCGAAAATAGAGGAGCAGATGTATGGACATAAATAGTGTCAACATCCAAGCACAAGAAAAGGCAGAAGCACTAGAAGACGACTAATTTTCCAACTAAAACTCCAAATGCCCACCACTGGAAATAGATTTCTAAATTTTTTTCATGAAACTGCATGGTAGTGGGAATTAAATTTGATACCAATGTAAAATCCCCCAAGGGCTAGTTGATATAATTGTTTAAAATATCCTATGGATGATAGCGACTTTAACAAATCTATTACTTATGGCCAAGATAAGTAATACCATAATTTCCTCATGAAGGATCCATTAAAATATAACTCATATTTGCAAGAAAGCATCTTCAACTTTGTAAAATTCCTTAGACAGGCTTATTTTTATTATCTTGGAAGGATTTGGATGTTCAACAAACAACTATAAATGGTTGGCAAGAAGAGAATCTGACACACTTCAATGTTTCAAATCCTATGCTACTGTCACTAAATTTGTGAACGGGGCACATTATAAAAAAAAATAGGAATTACAAAAAGTATTCTCCCACAGGCCATGAGTAATATCCATAGTGGGGCTGTGATCTGGTAGAAAGCCAGATAACTGATGATGACCCGGGTTCAGGATCTAGATGGTATGCAATGCATGATAATCTCATTGAATCAGTTGGGGTCACTGGTTTGGGTTAGGAAAAGTGCTCTCATGGACATCTGGGAAGGCTCCAGCATGAATGGCTCGCAGACACACGCATATTTATACTTGCCTTGAGAGTTTTACTTTCTTTCCTCACTGGAGAAGATAGGATACAAAACTGTTATAGCTTTTTAATAGATGACACAACCTCTTCTAGACCTATTGTCTAGTGTTGAATATGCCTCTTGCATTTTCAATCTCAAAGAGTTGGCATAACTGGTCATTTCCAATTTTACTAGGCATGTTGCTAGTTCCATGCCATTAGGTTCCAATTTTGAATCCAATGGGTGACGCGTGTTATCCACTAGTTTATATTGGGATTTGCAAAAAAATTCCAGAATATGAAAATGAAGGAAATAAGGGTTCTATTTCATTTATTTTCATATTTGGTTGATCCCATGGAGTTAACAAGGTAGCTCTATTCATCAATAGTGGATAAAATTAGTGACAAATAACAGTAATCGTTTATTTTGAATCCTTTAAGTATGAGATCACAAAAGATAATAGTCAGATTCAAATTTCAAAGAGGACAACAATCATTGAAGGCACAACAAGTCTTCAATGTATGGAAGAATTTGTCCTTTTGCAAAATTTTGTACAAGGCAGGAGGAATATTACACTTGCCTCCAGGGCGCACATAATTAGTTGGAATTATTCAAGAATTTTTGCATACAGATATCGATTTCACTCAAGCAGTCCTCCTTGAGATCTTTGGCCACAAACGATGTAGAAATATAACATTTCAGATTCAGCTTCCTATGGATGATTGCTGCTGTGAATTTTATAGCACCAAGAGTGGGTTATGTAACCTTTACATGTGTGTTATTTGGAGAAAAATTGACTTTTAAGTGAATCCTTGTTGATGGGTAGTCTGTGTTTTTTTTTTCCCACTAGACATGGACAGATTGTGCAATTGATGAAGGATAAATAAGCATGGGTATTAGTAGTAAGGGTTGTGCAGGGTCATCCAAAATGATTTTCATATGTATGACTTGTAAGAGAAAACTGGAACTATTAGGGTAAAGGATGTTTTCCAGCAAAGTGTATCTGCTTGTGATAGGAAAACCCTTTTGAAGGAATTTGATTATTTTTAGAGGATATTTCATAGAAGTGAGAACTCCAAGGGGAGAAAACTATTTTGAAAGTCCAAAGAATTATTGGAAAGAGGGGATTTGATGATGAGGATGCAATTTTTAAAGTGATGCAACGTTTCTTTCAAGAGTTAGAGATAGGATTATACTTGGGGACCTCCATATTCCATTTGTGAAATACCTTTTCTGATCCAGTGATATAGAAAATAAAGCCCTGTTGAGAAAATAGATTGTCATCATTGAATCAACAAACTTGTACATAGATGCACCTTACATGATACTCTTCGCATTAAAAGTGGTGTTTGGAAATAGTATTTTTATACAAACCTTAGATCACATTAAGTATTTCCTTCCAAGTGGAGATAGTGGCATCATTATAATACTTGATGTTCCAGGACAAGCAACGATTTTTCACCTATAGCAGACTTGGAATTGAGGCTCTTAGGCAAAGTAGTACTGGCATTGTCGAATATTCTTTTGAGAAAAAAAATAATTTTGAAAGGCCTTCATCTTACTATGTGAAATAAGGATAAGTTTTCAAAGATGTTGAGGATTAAAAAGATGAAACTGATGCCTCTTCTAGACATTTAGCAAAGGTCAAGTGGCAGAATCGTTGGCAGATTTCAATTGCTTTGAGAGAATAATCCAAAGGAAAATGGATCCCAAACAACCCTTGTTCAATAGCACAGACCTCAAAGAGAGGGGAATGCTCCCATCCTGATCCATAATTATGGTGATAAGGGGACTTAGGGTGTATATATAAATATATGTACATGTGCCACATTGGAAAATGTTTAGATGAGCCAACCTACAAAATTGGTATAGACCAACCTGTTCATTTTCAAAGCCAACTTGTATACCTTGCTTTGGATTTATTACAAATTATTTTCAACTAATTTGAAAGATTGCCCACCTTTTGTGGGGTCGCTGCCTACAATTCCATTAGAGGAACCAGAGGAGCATTGATATTTATGACATGGATATTTCACACTTGGTTTGTGGGCCTGCTTTGAGCAGAAGCCCCTGCATATGTAAAATCTAATATTTTACAGTTAAGTTATATGTTTTGGTTGAGAATCTCATGGCTTTTCATAAATTAAGCCAAAATTCAGTAATAATGACAATTTAAATTGACAATAAATAGAAGTACATGCTATAAATGTACAAAATTAACACGGTAGGGATTAGTTTTCTGAAATGAAAAATTGAATGCAAGGAGGAACAATTGTTGAGGTGAAAGTAACCAAGATATAGTATAGGGACATGGTAATGTGTCTATACTTATACCAAATGGTGTTTTAAAAAAGATACAAAATTCTTGTATTTTCACAACTTCAAGCACAATCTGTTGCCTGTAAGTCCAATCACAAAACAAAACATAAAGTAGAGTTTGTTGAGAAGAATTGTCTTGACCAGTGTTACACCAAGTTTCAGGGGCAGGTGGACAAGGGAAGGAATTTTGGTGATGGCTAGAAGGTACCCCAGAATTAAACAAGGGACATCAGAATGGGGGCAGGACGAAAATTTAAAGATACAGAAATTATTATTACAAATTAAATATGTAAAATTCTAAAACAATGAAAATGTCAAATGCACAAAGTGAAGGAAATTCAAGTGCAAGTAACTTATAAATATACAATATAAATTATGAATGATAATATTAATAATTCCAGATGAAACATAAACCAATAGCATTCATAATTCCATCATATGGTAAAATACAACTAATTTATATGCAACCAACACCATTCATGATATCTCAGGGAAAAACCCCTGCATCAATCTATAGGGCCTCGTCCCAATATCCAACAAGCAGGTTTTTCTGGCTCAGTTCTTCACAATATACCTAGGAGATAACAAAATGTTGCAATAACCTGAGACTTTGTTGAAGGTTTCTAAGAATTGCTTCATAAAGAACATATATTGCCTTAAAACCAATATTACGAAAGTGACTTGAAATGATTAGCTTCTGCAATTTGGACAATATTTTGATTGTCACCTAAAAAAGTATTGGGAGATTCCCAACAGTCCTCCACGTCATAGTGTCTTTACTATTAAGCAAGGTGAATCTAGATAACGGGTCTTCATTATTAAGCATGGTGACTAGTAGAAGAATACAGTCTTGAACTCTATATTTTGTTGCCAATATTTTTCATTTACTGACAGCTCTAATAGTAACACCACAGCTTGCTTTCCTTCCTCCGTATCCCATGCTAGCGCACCCAAGGGAATGCTAGATTTGTTTCCACTTTTCATCAAGTGAACTTAAGAGGAACTAGTTTTGACAGGTGGTAACTAGATATTCCTTGAGGGACATCTACCCATTTGAGGGACATCTACCCATCTTCAGGAGCATTTACATCACCAATTTTCTAGGTGGGGGTAACATCCCAAAAGAAAAAGAGATGTCCCCAATAGTTGCTTTGTACCTCATGGACAGGGAAACACTAAAGTCTAAGCCAACCCACTTTCATTTTGCATATGATGGTGGTAGGATCCATTAAGGGTGGACTGACAGTGATCATATATCCACTGATTGATCCATCACTGGATGCATCCCTTAGGGGTGGGACACATCCTTAATGCAACTAGGTCCCATCTAAGATAAAAGAGACAAGGAAAAAAAAAAATCACATGCATTCATGAGAATGGACTATATCATTTATCAGTGACAGCAATAGAACACATAAAATCATAAAAGCATTTCATCTAACACAGTTATGTATGAATATAGAAAATATCACATGTCATTTCTGATGTATGTATGGGTAATTGGCAGGGTAGGTGTCCCCATGTGTGGGTGCACATATAACATATTTGGTAGGGAAATGACAGCATATCCTCCCAGGCTGGTGGGCATCCCCAACCAATAAATAAATGTATGATTTGTGGACCATGTTACCCATCATATGGCATGAGAATTAATCCAGTAGAAGACTGCACCCAAGCAAGCTGCACTTGGAGAATTTTGGCCCCCTGGCTTGCTACCTCTCATGTTATAGGTGGCTTGTTACCTCTCATGTTATAGGAGGCCTACACTTGTGAATATTTTCAATACTCTTGTCATTTCCATCACAAAGGGAGGTTTACAGGTTGACCTTTAGATGTCCCTAGAGTCGTGATTGCATTTTATGAGGTTATTGATGAAGTAATCATAGATGGCTTGATGATGTTGATGTTTGGGTTGCCTTGATGATGATTGTTTTCCTTTCATACTAGCCGACTTAGTTGTGAATCCCCTGTGATCATTAGATGGTTAATGATACACGTTGTTGTATGACTCACTTGATGAAATCCCCTAGCATTTTTGGCCTATGCCAACATCGTTTTCACATAATTATTTCAATAGATTCATGATGGTGTGCAACACTCTAGCATTATCCCCCTGCTATTACTTGAATTGAAAGTGTTCTTGGGGTGATTGAATATGCTCTAGCATGGTTTTATATTCATGAGGTAAACACCCTTGTTCATATTGAAGGATTGTAAGCATATTATGGTATGCCCTGATATATACTACAATCATTGCCTACTTTACAGTTCTATCTACGTAGATCCACTACATATGGGATTGGTTGGCATGATTTAAGGAATGCCCCACATATTATTGGCACACATGTTTAGGTCACCCTTTGAGGAGTTGTCGTAACAACTATTTGACCATTGCTTGCCCACTTATCTATGAGATCCACTTACAGAGGAGTGTGATAGATTTATTGGAGGGGCATCCTAGGTCTTGAGCATATTCCTTTTGACAAGTAACCAAATTGTTGCCAAAGCAAATAAATGCAAAATTGTAGCAGAATTTTAAAATTAGGGTCATAATAGAAATTTGGAAAAATATTTCTAGGAGCTATGGTGCCTATAAATCGATCACCTTAAAACCCTCACCACATTTTGATAAAATTTTTGAGAAATGCCCAACCTTTGTTGCTTGATCACTTTGGTTATTTGGGAAGATTGTGATTGTAGAATGAGAACAAATTGAACATAGGGAACAACTTTACGTGTTATGAGTGTTGATTTTTTTGTAGCTTGGGAGGTACTCCAAGCCCTAGTGTTCAAGGGTTGGAGGTCAAAGTGCCAAAAATGGGCTTGTGGGCGCTAGATCAAAGCTTGGGGGTTTTGCACCCATCGTGATTTGGGCCAAAACCATTATGGATTTTTGACATGGGATGGATGAGGATGATAGTGCTCAGTGAAACGATTCCAACACAACAAGAATCATCTGATTATGAGTTGTTGTTAGAGAGAAATTAATTTTTGAAGTTGATAAGTTAATTATTGGTTCAAGTCATGTTGGCTTGATGTAAATAACTTCAATAGGCATGTCTCTTCATAATTCGTTGAAGCCCCTCATTATGTCTATAAAAGGAGAGTGAGCACTTGTGTTTTAGGCATCCATTGTGTGCAACACATCAAAATAATATAGCTCGTGGAGGAGAAGCAAACTCATGTTTTGGACCACAGGCATAAGAGGACTGAGAGTGTGGAGAAGAGGGCAGTTCAGGGCACTCTTGGTGACTATTATGAAGGCCGATTTGTTGTGCTAGAGGGCCGAGGTAAAGGAGAGAATTTTTGTATGTTTTGGGGGTATGTTAGGGTGTTTAGACCCTTGGAAGAGACGGTTGCATCCCTAGATGGTTGTTGTGGGAAGGCCACGAGGCTAAAACAACCTAAACAGAGCTGCATAGGGCAGTGTTAGGGTTGGTTCATGCCCAGGACAAGAACGTTGAGGAGGATGGTACTTCCAAAGGGAAACCACTTTCATCTAGAGCAATTCTGGGTAGAATTAAAGGCTAGAAGAAGGGATTGTGTAATGCCCTAACCAGGCCTAGATTGCAGCAATGAAGGAGACATCAAAAAAGTGAGCTTAAGGTATGCATTTCAATGCATTCTTGTAGATGTTGGATCCTAACTTGTGGAACAGTTTTAAATCGTGATAGGGCAGCATGTGGAAGTCAATGAGGATGGGGTAGATCTCATGGTTAGATGCCCTAAATGAGTGATAGTTGCCACAGTGATTGGGAAACAAAATTGGAGCAATAATTTATCAAGTATTGGGTCAAAGTGATGACTATTGTGTGGATCAGTTTGATGGGCAGCTTGAGGAGGCCTTAGGAGTTGTTTGGAGGAGCCCACATGGATTGTTGGGAGGCCTACCAAGAAACCAAGGTGAAAACAAGCACATTAGATCAGAAGGCAAGAGGACAACATCAAGGTATGTTGCAGATCCACCCTTGTATGATGGTTCGATGGTGTCCTAGGCAAGGACACATTGAGGTGCCTAGATTTGCATAATAGCTCCTTTTTTGCAGGGCAAACAACGATTTGATAAATTTTGTGGGTAGCCATGTGTAAGGGTCTCCCAGGTGTGGGGATTCCCTATCTAGGTGAAAATGCTACAGCGTGGACTTGGTCTCTCGTGGATTGTTGGAGGACAATGTGATAGAGGACCAAGTGTGAACGAGATTCAGCACTTATGGTCTGGTGGAGGACAACATGATAGTGTCCATTTTGGAGCCAAAGTAAAACACCTTGATGGAAAAAGGTGACTGCAAGCCTGACAGTTGTGGAGCTCAAGAGTTTGGCCAACCAGGAGCAAGATCGTGGACCTTGAGACGTGTGTGTGGAGAAGGACTTCTACAGCAGATGATGGGAAATCCTCCCAACCTGAGTTCATTGTGGGAGATGGACATCTTGGAGTGATAGGTGGTAGCCCTTCGTGCCCTATGTTGGTCTTCATCGTTGCAACAAAGGAAGACCATAGTGAGTTGAAGTCCCTGAGTAGTTGAGGAGCAGGATTGGGAAAATTGTGAGTTGTTCACAAGTGGAGTTGTGAAAAACTTGACAAGAGTCTTGATGTGTTTTCACCTTGATGGACTGAGGCACAACTAGAGAGAAGATTGGATAGCCAAGATTTAGTGGCCATATGGAATTGGAGCATTGATAGAGGTAGGAGCTGCAACTCGGAAGCTGAAGGACCGAGCAAGTACAGGGTATGACCGAGAAGGCTAAGAGATTTCACTACATCCAGATGGTCAAAGTATCTTGTTTGTATCTTGTACTAGTGGATGTATGAGGGCCATTATCCTTGATATGGGAGCCTTTGACTATTGTATTATATGTTGTTAATATAACGAAGTTGGGTTGAAAAATTGAAAAGTTGTTTATATTCTATGCATATATGATTTACTGTTGTTTATATTCTGTTGTGCAAAGTAGTTTTGTTGAGATTCTTGGTCTGGAGCGTCAAAGATTTTAATACTCTATCCGAGACCCAAGGTCGTCGAAATTCAACATGGTATATGTATGCAATCAAACTGTGAGAACCGTGGGAATTCATAGCACAACAAAACACCCACAAAAATATTGCAGAAAGCAGGCTAAAGAATCATAGAATTGATGATATCAAATAAATTTCTTGACTCATGGAGTTACACTAAGCATAGGAACTTTATAGGTTTTCCTTTTGTGAATCCTATCATCACATGGGTAGATATTATCTGTTGAATAACCAAAGAATCAAGCTAGAGATGTTGTGAGTGAGTGGGTAGCTGCCAAGAGAGATGCCAAAATGTATAGCTTTTGTTCATGATAGAGCGACTGAATCAAAGTGATTAAGCCACCAAAAGAGAAGCCAACATGTAGCAGAGGATAACAAATAACATTGATAGCTATCATACAAATTTTAACTTGTCGCCACCTAGAAAATTTGTGAAATTGAGCTGTCAGAGTTGCCAAATAGAAGATGTACTTATGAGGCATTTAATATAGTATTAAATGTGGTTTTTGTTAGTTAGGTATTTGGTATATATGAAATGTACTCCTCTTCTCCTACTATGTAATGACTTAATGAGACATTGCATCATCTAACGAATTAATGAATCCACTCTTTCTCATTCTACTATGTATTCATGTCCACTTTTGTACCATAGATTTTGGTCCATTTTAAAAAGACGACATCCATCGTTAAAAGGATGACACAGATTGTTGAATGGTCATGAAATTTTATAAAAAATGAACCTAAAAATTGGAACTTCCAAAAAATATCTACCCTCATGGTGTTTTGAGCTCTTTTTCAATTGAAAAACTTTGCACTAAAATTTGGACTTGTCAGACCTGTGTTTTGAACCCTATTTTAATAAAAATGTGGCACTAAAATTTACTAAAAGAAAAATATCAGAGAACATTAGAAGATGAAGTTTATACCAATTGCACTTGTTAAGTCATTGAAAAGCTATAATACTAAAATATTTTCGCAAATATAAGTTCTCAACTAATTGGGCTTGAATTTGACATGGATTTAGCCTTTTTCTTCAGCGTTTCAGTGTGTTAATTCACCTTTTCAATAGGAAAACTCCCTAGTTCAGTCCAAATGTTATCGTACTAAATATTCTACGTAGTTTAAACCAAAATGCTATGACAACGTGACGAGTTGTGAAACCCTCCACTGTACTAAGTTCAGGTAGTTAGAACCCTTGTTATGACTGGGACAATCTAGAGGAACCTTTATTGTAAAATTTGGTGCTTTAGCGTGGTATTATGTGTATCGACCAGATCTGAAAACGATTTGAAGAAACAGAAGATGCCCATCTTAAATATTGCAAAGGGGGAGATAGTATTGCACGTTGATGGTAGTGGAGCAACACAGAGAGTAGTGTGTCACATTAGTATTACAAGCTGGCTGGGTATGCATTTATATATGTCTAATTAGTTTATGTATATTGATGAGGACTGTGGAGAGTGACAATATTGATTGGCTATTTAATGGCCATCTCAGTCAAGGAGAATGGGAAATGTCACCATACTACTTCAAATAATGCTTACAGGTTCTACCAATCAAGCTTTACTCTAATGCAGTATGGTGATGTGGCCCTTAAACTGTCAAGTTCTATAGTTCACATGTAAGTTATCTAACAAATACTTATTGCCATGTTGGCAGTCACCCTTACAATATTTATTCTCATCACCCGAACACATTTATTTTAAACAACAACAACCCTTTTAGGTATATACATATGTATAATATTTTTGGTATCCATACAGATTAATCAAATAAAGAATATATAGACCTGAGGAATTGTTTGATTTGATGGGTGCATGATCAGGGCGGTTGACATTGACTAACTATGCACTGTATTTCGAAACCTCCAGAGCCATTATGTATGACAAGCCTATAAAGTTTGATCTTTCAGTAGATTCAAAGCAGCAAGTGAAATCTGGTTCAACAGGTCCATGGGGCGCCCTTCTCTTTGACAAGACCATCATTTATGAATCCAGTAACATGTAAATTATGAGCTCTCCTAGTCATAGCAGATTTCAGGCTGAAAAGCTTAAACATGACCTCTTATTTATTTTTTGGCTTTAGCAATGTGAAGTGAAGAGTTTTTTAAAGGATCTCAAACAATATGAACAGGGGCTATGGTATTCCACATTGAAAATTATTATGAAAAAAGAAGATAAGTGCACCGTTCAGTTTTATATTAATTCAACATATTTGTAATGTTTTATTGGTTTTTTACATTCTCTCTTCTTCTTCTTTTTTTTACTTATGACTAAAATATATTTTTCTGATACATCTCATCTATATTAAATTGTAGAATTCTTTTTTCTCATTATTTTTTACTCAATTTTTGTTCCCTTATTAACCCATGGTTTAAGAGATCTGCTATAATTTATCTATTATAATCTAAGTTGTGTTTCTTGATAAAAAAAGAATTGAAGAGTTGGGAATTGGCTATGCATTTGCAGGGAAGATCCTCTAAAACTGGAGTTCCCTGAATTGACTGCCTCAACCCATCATCATTACTAGCTAGCATTGATTAAGGAGGTGGTAATTGTGCATAGATTTATCAGCAGGTTTGGTCTCAAAGGTAGAGAATAAAAGGAGGCAATAGATAGATCAATTGAGGGAGTAGTTCGACTCCATGCAACAAGGGAATCATTTCAGATATTCCCACCATGCCCTCAAACCCTTCTAACTTTTACCCTGTCGAAGGATCTACTGCCAGGAGGTGATTATGTCCTTGAAGAATTGCCCAATAGTATTTGCAGAGGACAAAATTACAAGGATGCCCACTTGTGTTCATTAGCTCTCTTGTTGCATATTTTGGGTGTTATGCCAAGAATTTACAGTCGATGAGAAAGAAGCCATATAATGAATTAATGAATCCACTCTTTCTCATTCTACTATGTATTGGTTTTGTATTCTTATTGGTTTATCTCGTATTATGAATCAATGGTAACAAGCTTCCTTGCAAGAGTTTGTAGGCAACATGCAGGTCCTTTTATCTATTGCGAGATACTTGCAAAGAACAGTTCTACTTACAATCTCTAAAGGGTGTAAGGATCATTTTATACTACCTTTTGCACATTCTTGGTTGAATTTTGAAGGAATTTCAGATTTTGACATTATTTACATGTAGAATGTCAGTTCTGCTTACACTCTCTAAAGTGTGCGAGGATCGTTTTATACTGCCTTTTGCACATTCTTGGTTGAATTTTGAAGGAATTTCTGATTTTGACATTAACTACATGTAGGATTTGAAGCATGTACCCTGTTTAACTAATAAATCACTACCCTGACTTCCAAAATGACGATGCTATTGAAATTATAATGACGAATTGTAGTGAGTAAGACACACTTCTATGCTCCAGAATTTAAAGAAAATATTGTAGCTTAGAATGCAGGATGGAGCCATTTAGATCTTGTATAGCAACATTGAAATATGGTCAGAATATTGACAAACAATCATCTGTTAGAATCCTATGTCTCTTGTAATTGTTTGTTGGTTTGTCTACAACATAGAGTAGGATGCTTCTGAATGGATTGGTTAACATCCTTTTAGAGATTCGAGGCTCTGTTTCAATTCATATTTCTTCTCTATGTGATCTGACCAAATATGGCTTCTGATTTGTCGCATGCAATTTTTAGTGGAAGCTAGCGAAGATAAATTTCACAGTCACATGCACTTAGTACTCCCTCATTTAGATATCTCATCAAAAAATTGGTATGCCAGTTCAATTTTTCCACATTTTTCATACATATCTTTGAGAGAAATCCCCACTAAAATATCAGACACAAATCCTATTCTAATATTATAAGAATGAACCCACTTACCCCATTGCACAGTTGCTAACTGGGCACAAGTTGGGAGGACGTTCACCATGGTGACAGAGTAAGGTTTAATGCATGCCAGTTGTATTAATCTAAGAAACATCAAAGCTTAATTTTCATTCTCATTAACGACATTTCCAATAATCAAATCATGGTATTCCAAGACACCACATCACTTTCATGCATTTTATCAAACACAACACACAATATCTATACTCCTACTCTTTGCATACATATCGATGAGTGAAGTTCCAACAAAAACATATAATTCAAAGCCACTTCTAGTTATGTAACCATTGATCCACATGCCCTTTTGCAGAGCTCTTGAATGGGTGCAAGCATGGATGACACTCACCATCATAAACCAATAGGGCACAACATCTTCTTTTCGCAGTTCATTAAACAGTCTTTTTTGATGCCCTCTGCCAGAAATCGAGCCAAACCCTTCAAACCTTCCTGCATTGGAGCTTCGTGAAGCTGTAGGGATAGATACGCCAATTCATCATTCTGCTACATAAATAACTGGACAAAACCCTCAAATCGTCAACAAATTCAATCGCATTACTCAATGGAAAAAAAAAATCCCCAAAATATCAGCAAATTCAATCTCATTTTAGTTTAAAAACGAAAGACAAAGAGAAAATGGCTTCAAAGCCCACATAACGCATAGAATTTTTATGCCATAAATTTACATTGACATGTAAAATGTGCCCCTCTCTCTCTTTTTGGTTTCTTTCTGACTTGGTGTTGGTTTACAATAATCGAATTGTATGAGTAAAGCATACCTCCTCTCCAACACGGGATCATTGTAGAGAGTACACTCTCCGTCTGCTAAGGGGAGTACCCTCTGTTCCTCATCTGATAAATATTTCCAGCTATTGCGAGCAGAGGATAATTAAGCGGCATTAGGAAACGGTGTTTATGGTTTTGGTTTTCCCCGCCTGCGGTGACAGCAAAAAAGAATTTGGAATTTCTAAGATTTTCTTTTATTTTCCCTCATTTTGATTTTTCCCTCCACGGCTTTGATTTCTGTTTTTATTTTCCCTCCACGACTTTTATTTCTGTTTTGATTTAAGTTTAGTTGTTGAATAGTTTTTCTTTTTTAAATATTTACAAAGTTGTCAATTTGAAGAGAATTTTTTTATTTTTTTGAAAAAATAAAATTTATTTTTTTTAAATAAGAAAATGGAAAAATAAATTAATTCATATTTTAAACTAATTTTAAGATTTATAATGTTTGTATAATTTTTGTAGAAGTATTTCACTTTTCTTTTAAATGAATAATATTATGATTACATTTTTAAACATTCATTTTATTGAAGAGATTTTTATACATTCACTTTTATATCAAAAGATAAGAATATATAGCAATATATTTATAATTAATTTGCGATTACATGAGCTATAATTCTTTTTAACATGTTTTCACAAATGTGGAAAATTATCTCTTAAGTATTTTTCGCATGGAAAATAAGGGTTAGCTAAACAATTTTTTATTAGTGTTGATGGGTATTTGGCTAGTTTTACACTATCAAATGCCTAGATCAAATCTCTTGAGTAAAGTGCGTCAGTCCACACTGAAAATTTTATTGTGGATGCATCCATGAATATAGGGAAGCAACCCCTTTGTCTCTAAATTTTAACACTATCGATGGATTCATAGACTCCCTTTATCTCTGAATTCATCTGCAGTGTCAAATTTTAGTGAAATGTAACAATTTAATATCAAAATTGTAATGTTCCATTTCCGGAGTGACACAATTAAAAATGACTAGCATGAATGACTAAATCATATACTTCTTTTACTTGCTAGTTGGTCTTATTTTTATTCTTATACTATAGTGTTCATTTACATTAA
This sequence comes from Pinus albicaulis, assembly GCA_034641835.2. NCBI lineage: Eukaryota > Viridiplantae > Streptophyta > Pinopsida > Pinales > Pinaceae > Pinus > Pinus albicaulis. Next base: position 10,818 of record JAXQQM020071133.1, on the reverse strand, counting down.
TCATTTTTTATTTTTTCACTTATTATCTAGTCATGGACTAAATTAGTCATTTAAGTTAGTCGTTTTTAGTTGGGTCACTTATTATCTAGCCGTTTATTTTATCCCTGGACTAAATTAGTAGTTTAAGTTAGTCGTTTTTAGTTGGGTCACTTATTATCTAGTCGTTTATTTTATCCCTCTACTAAATTAGTCGTTTAAGTTAGTCGTTTTTAGTTGGGTCACTTTAAATTGTTCAAATTTAGTAGTAATTCACTTGAAATAGTTGTGGTGACTAAATTTTTTAGTCACCTAGTCACTAATTTCATCATTTTCTACTAGTGATATATATATATATATATATGGGGAGAGAGAATTGTTAGAGAGAGAGAGGAGGAGAAGAGAGAGAGAGGGAGTGGAAAAGGGAGGGAGAAAGAGAGATATAGAAAGATATGGAGAGAGAAGTGTTAGAGAGAGAGAAGTGGAAGATAGAGAGAGAGGGAGTGTAAAAGGGATGGATAAAGAGAGATATAGATAGATATGGAGAGAGAGTGTATGTTTGGGGGTGAGATAGAGAGATCAAGGAGAGACAATGGAAGATAGATATATATATGGAGGGGGAAAATATGTGCTTACACTAATATAAATGCACATTATTAATCTAATTAATTCAAAATTAATGTACATCATACATCTAGTTGCATCAAATTAGAAATCAACATCTACACTGAAATCAGTGCATCTAGTGCAAACTATAAAATTTGATTAGAAATCAACGCCTACACTAAAATCAATTCATATTGTGCAAGAATTCAAATAGGATTAGAAATAAATATCTACACTAAAACCAATACATCAAGTGCAAGCAATAAAATATGAGTAGAAATCGACATCTACACTGAAATTAAGCCATCTAGTGTAAGGTATTAAATAAGATTAGAAATTGACATCTACACTGAAATCAATGCATCTAGTGAAAGGATCATATATGATTATAAATCAATATATACATTAAAACCAATGCATATAGTGCAAACAATCAAATAGGAGTAGAAATCAACATCTACACCGAAATCAATGCATTTAGTGCAAGCACTCATATAGGACTAGAAATCAACAACTACACTAAAATCAATACATCTATTTTAGTGAAAAAAATATTCACAACTTTCTAGATCTAACTTCTATGCCTGTATTTGTCTCTGTGTGTCTCTTTATTCTTCCCTCTCTTTCCACCTTCAATTCTGTTTCTATCTCCCTCCCTCTCTCCTCTCTCTCCCCTTCCCTCTCTCCCTTTTCTCTCTCTCTTCACCTCTCCCTCCCTTTCTCTATCGTTCTATTCTTCCCTCTCCCCCCTTGCCATCTATATCTATACCTCCCTCCATATCTCCTTATTTGTATCTCTATTTTAGCCCCCTAAAGACATTTCATGCTCTCTCTCTACCATATATGTATTCCTTCCTCCCTCTCTTTGTCCCTTTCTTAATCCCTCTCACCCCCTCCATCTATATCCCTATCTCAACCCCCAAACATACTCTCTCTCTCTATCTCTCTCTCTCTCCATCTATATCTCTATCTCCCCTTGTCTCTCGTTCTCACCCCCAAAACATACACACTCTCTCTCCCCATATCTATATATATCTATCTCCCTACCTCTTCCTCTCCCTCTCTCTCTTCCCCTTGTCTCCATCTCTCTCTCTCTCTCTCTCTCTCTCTCTCTCTCTCTCTCTCTCTCTTCTTAGTCTCTTCTCTCCCTCATCATCTCTCCATCTCTCCCTTGTCACTCCCTATCCCTCTCCACCTTTCTCTCTTTATGTCTTTCTTCCCCTTCCAAATCCATCTCTCTCTCCTCTCTCTACCTTTCTCTCCCACCTCCCTCTGTCTCTCACCCATTACACAAACTCTCTCTCTCCACCCTCCAACTTGGTCACTATCTCCCTCTCTCTCCCCCTCTCTCCCCCCTCCATATCTATGTCTCCTAGTCTCTCTCTTCCCCTTCTTTCCTTATCTCTATCCTCTCCTTTTCTCTCCCTTCCCTCATCTCCTCTCTCCCTCATTACATCTTCATTTCTCCCTTATCACTCCCCCCTCTCTCTCTCCACCTCTATCTCTTAATTTATTTTTTCTTCCCTCCCTCTCTTTCCCCCTTCCAACTCCCTCTCTCCCCCCCATCTCTCCCTTTCTCTCCCTCCTCCATTTGTCTCTCCTCTTTCTCAAGTCCCCTCTCTCTTCCTTCCTCTCTCTCCCTTTCTCTCCCACCTCCCTCTGTCTCTCCCCCCCTCTCTCTCCTCTTTCTAAATTCCCCTCTCTCTTCCTTCCTCTCTCTCCCTTTCTCTCCCACCTACCTCTATCTCTCCCCCCATCACACATGCACTTTGTTCTCCACCCTCCAACTCTGTCACTGTATCCCTCTCTCTCCCCTTCTCACTCTTACCCTCCCTTCCCCCCTCCATATCTATGTATCCCTATCTCTCTTCCCCTTATTTCCCTATCTCTGTCATCTCTTTTTTTCTCCCTTACCTCATCTCCTCTTTCCCTCATTCCATATTCATCTCTCCCTTATCACTCCATCTCTCTGTCCACATTTATCCCTCAATGTATTTGTTCTTCCCTCCCTCTCTTCCCCCTTCCAAATCCATATCTCTCCCTCCCTCTCTCATCCTATATCCCCCCTCCTCTCTCTCTTCCTTCCTCTCTCTTCTCATCTCTCCCACCTCTATGTATCTCTCCCCCACTCTATTCCCCCTCCATATAACACGAGCTCTTAAATACGATTCCATTGTATTGTATTTAAGAAAGTATCTAAAAAAAAACATAATTGGTTGTAAAATATTAAATCTATATTTTGGATTAATGGTGTCAAAGAAAATACAATAATAAAAACTTATTTGTTAGTCACTTTGTTTTCTCTCTTCGATGGATCCTTGTTTAAAATGCATCTATCCTGATTCTTTATAATATTATTTATATTATATAAATTTCACATATGTATGTATAAACATATTTTCATTTTTAATTTAGTAAAAGCTTGATTTAATCTCTATGGGAATATTTTTAGTAGTTGTGAACATGGAGAGTTTAAATATACCTCAAAAGTAATAGTTGTGAGGATGGAGAGTTTAGATATACAGTCCTCTCCCTCTCTCTCTCTCTATATTTCTGTTTGTATTGGCCCATGGTATTGTAAAAAAACCTATTTAGAAGTTAATAATATCCATGGTAAATATTCATGATTAAAAATATTGTTATATTGTAAATATTATTGTAAAAAAAACTATTTGGAAGTTAATAATATCCATGGTAAATATTCATGATTAAAAATATTGTTATATTGTAAATATTAAATTTTTATCCTCTTATTAATTAAATTAAAGGATGGTTATTCAATAGTTAATTTAATTTATAAGGTAAAATGGATATTAATTTATAAGTACTATTTATATGTTATATATTTTGATGTGATATGTATATTATACTTTCTTTTATCTAAAAAATTGTTAGTAATTTTATTTATAAAAAACAATGTTACAGTATAATAAAAAAAATGAATTTAAAATATATCTCACATCTCACATATCACATCTAAGAGTCACCCATATAATGCTCACAGTGACACTCACACTCACCTAAAGCTCACTCATCCACCCTAAACTAGGCTATAGAGTGACACTCACACTCACCTAAAGCTCACTCATCCACCCTAAACTAGGCTATAGAGGAGCATACAGACTCCAATTGATGCACTTCTTACCTTGTAGGAAACATATGTGTAGAAAAAAATGAAATGGTGCTACGATAAATCGGAAAAGTTTTACCCCTGAGTTGATTCCTCTACTCTTTACACTCCAAATGCATCAAGATGGATGAAAAACAATATAATGATCCAATCTAGATAATTATTAGTGAGGAATTTTCCCATTATTATTTACAATTTTTATGTAAGAGGTAGATATGGTCCTAGAGGAATTCCGGATATCAAAAATCTAGTACATAGTTTCTTGATCCACATGTCTCTTTGATATATTGTCTAGATTACCACATATCTCTTTGGTATATTGTCTAGATTACCAAACTTGTTTTCCCAAATCTAAGATGACTCTTTGATGCCATGGCTATTTAGAAGAATTTTTTGCATCTCACTATATTACATTCCAAACTAAGTGATGTGACGGATAGTTGAGCTTTCACAAGATTATAGTATGATTACAATGGGTTTAAATCGTTATAATTAAGTGATGTAGATTATAATTTGAATCTTTCTATTTAGGCAATGCAAGAGTCGAATATAGATGACTATGGATACTAAGTATTTTCATATACATTGTTATGACACTTCACCTTCTCAATGCAATATGCCTTTTACTCAATTTAAAAAGCCTTAGTTGAAACAATTTTTTCTTTTAAAATAAATAACTACCAAGGTGAATAATACTAGAACATGAAAGAAATATATTTTGCATGAAAGATCAAGTTGCACAACAATGAATTCCATCTAAGCAAATTGGATTTAAGGACAATAACCATCCACTTAAAAAAACATGACTTGCAAAAATATTCCTAAATCAAAATAAAACATAAATTACTAAAAACCATGACTATTATTAATTTCAATATATAAAATTTTTGGAAAAGCTACAATATATCAAGGGTTGAATTTTACCCTAAATATATTTTGAAAAAACAACTACAATATATCAAGGGTTGAATTTTAACCTAAATATATTTTGAAAAAACAACTACAATATATCAAGGGTTGAATTTTACCCTAAATATGTTTTTTCTTATTTTACATTAACTTGTCTCAAGCCAATAGTGGTTGTGGTTGTAGTGGTTGTAAAATTGCACTATGTAGTTATGGTTATCTTCATGGTTATCCTTCATTGGTATCATCCATATATTGTTATGATTTTGAAATATTTATGTAATGATTTTTATTAAGTTTTATAGGAAAACCAACTAAATTAAAATAACCTATTTAATTACACTTATTTTCAATCATAATTTAAGCAAGTATTTGCATAAAAAATTAATAGATGCTATATAAAAATAAATATAAATACCTACAATAAAAATTATCCTATATATTAATTTACAATTTTTCCAAAAACATAACAACCACTTAAACTGTCCAATAAAACTGTCCAATAACACTTGTTATTTACCAAAACTTAATCCAAACCACATGACTAATATGAGACCGAACTCCAAACACAATTAATGTACGAGACGTTGAGAAGAAAGAAGACTAGTATTACTTGATATGAAACAGAACTCCAAACACAATGAATGTAAGAGAATGTAAGAGACGTTCAAAACAACGCCAAACGCAATGAATGTAAACGCCAAACACAATGAATGTAAACGCCAACCATTGACTTAATCTCAAACACAACTCCATTAAACACAGGCAATGTAAGAGACGCTCAGAAGAACAAAGACTACCCAAAATGATTTGTGTAAGACAGGGAGGTGAATATTTCGCCATGAACTAATTTGCCTTGTGATATCGATTACGTATCAGAAAGTATGTGGACACCCTTGGAGTTATATGGAGCAATTGGATGTGCTGTCAACCCAAGGTTACGGACCAAATCATTTTCGATATACTCGTACATTCTTCGACACATTGTATCCACCACGCCACTAATATCAACAACTTGTCCTTGGTTGGCCATAACACTCTGTTTATCAGAAGGCTGCTCAATAATCTTTGAAAGCCTTTCTACGGTTCCCTCTAGCTGCTGCTGTTGATCTTCAAAAAGATTCTGTTTCAATTCTTTTTCTGTGGGTGTTAATATATCTCTGAGTATGTCATCCCCAAACATGTGAAATGCAAAAGCATATGAATAAGCAAGGGCATGCCTTGATCTAAACAGCTTTTGCAGTGCATTTAGTAACCAACTATAATCAGTAAAACCAGATTCATTGCTTTGAAAATCTAAAATATTTTTCTCTAATAATTCCCTTTGCTTTGTTTCAAGCTCCAGTGAATCCTTATGAGCTTTCCATCTGGAGAAATAATGTGTGTACCTTTTCAAGTCACGTTGTGCCTTCTTAATATCACTCTCCTCATCTTCTTTATATCGACCACAGCTGTGTCCATCAATGCTTTCTGTGGTATGTGCACTTCCAGTAGCACCACCACACAACCAGCAGAAGTGTTGGCCACATACGCAGGTCACCAAGTTGCAGCCACCATCTTTATTTACGTTCTTCCCACAACTGGGACACGACTTGGTATTAACTGCAATCCAATATAATGTCTCAGACTCGTTCTTATCCCAAAGCTTCCAAATCGAACAGGAGCAAGGAGAGTGTGGTTGAGCCAAACAATTGAAACAAAACTGATGTCCGCAAGTGCACTGGATCTCACAGTAAACATCTCGTTCAACTCGAACTGCATTTCCACAATGGGGAACACTAGGGCACCACTTGACTTTGTCGTTATCATCAATATAAGACTCAAATAGGAAGCGATCGAAGCGTTGGGCTGCTTCAGGATCTTCTGCAGTCACTAACTTTCTTATGATGTCTTCGTCACAGATGACATTACATTCTGGATCCATGCACTTAATCCGCTTGCTTTGTCCATCGTTTATCTTAATAAGGAAGTGCTTCGTCCAGCAGACATTGCAGAAAGTGTGACCACAATTCATCATTGTGGTATCCTCTTGGCTCAAATCTTCATCTCCACAGACAATGCAGTCGGTAACACCTGCTTGGCAATTTGTGGATTCCGGCCGTGTAATAGCAACACCCGCTTGGGAAAACAAGCAGTCATTCCCTCTTTCTACAAATGCATCAACTAATCTTGCAAAATTCCAGCGATAATGAATCAAGAGTGTGCGAGCAAGCTGTTCTTTTACAGCAAGGAGATCCATCACCTTACTTAACTCCTCTCTCTGTGCAGGCAATAAAGTTTCTTGAGAGATGAGTCTGATGTTGTTGATATTCTGTGTGGCGGTAGAAACATCTTCTACGTAGGGGTGGTAGACTTCATTTTCGTCACCGCCGCTCATCGAATCATCCTCCTCCTCATCGACGCTCATCAAATCCTCCTCCTCCTCCTCACTGCTCCTCATCCACTCCGCCATGACAATGACAAATCCTTGATCTCGATATTTATCAGATTATGCGATGAAATCCTTCTCAATATTATTGCGATTACTTGCTGAAAGCAAAGAAAAGAAAACGGCTGGTATCAGAGGGGGGTCGATGAGAATTGAGAAAGACGATGATAAGATGCGATCATAAATGGCCATATTTATAAACATGAATAGAACGGTAAGCATGTAACATTGTAACCATGAAAACTGGACATTTTTATTTAATTTAATATCATAACAGTTTCGAACCCCATATATTTAGTTAAAGCTTTAAAAAAGCTTTATTTAATGCTTAAAAGACCGACCAAGTTAACTTGAGTTTGGTACGAGGGTGTCATGTTTTTTTACAAGTTATCAAAAAGTTTAATCACATACAGAAATATTAGTTAAATATGAATGTATTATTCAAATGTGGAAAACTATTTATATAAAAAAATTCTAAGAAATTAATAGAGAGTTGGAATATTATTTTATAACTTTTAAAATGCTATATATTTAATTTAATTTTTTTTTAAATTCTAAGTTAAAAAAAGTTTTACTCATTATTTATAGCATTTAATGCTTAAATGAGTAAGTTAACTTGAGTTTGGTATGAGGGTGTGATGCTTTTTGGTAAGTTATCAAATAATTTAAGTACATTAAGAAATATAGTTAAATATAAATAGATTACTCAAATTTGGGAAGATATTTATATAAAAAATTCCAAGAAATTAATAGAAAGTTTGAATTTTATTTCATAATAGTTTATAATCCATATATTTAAATTTTTTATTTAGTTTTTATTTATTTTTTATTTTTATTTTATTTAAATTTTAAATTAAAAGTTAAAAAAGCTTTACCCATTTATAACATTTAATGCTTAGAGTAAGTTAACTTGAGTTTGGTACGAGGGTGATGTTTTTTGGTAAATTATCAAATAGTTTAACAACATAAAGAAAAACCCATATATTTAATTTAATTAATTAATTAATTAATTAATATTATTATAATTATTATTTTTTTTTTTATTTTTTATTTTTAAGTTAAAGGTTAAAAAAACTTTACCCATTATTTATAGCATTTAATGCTTAAAAGAGTAAGTTAACTTGAGTTTGGTATGAGGGTGTGATGTTTTTTGGTAAGTTATCAAATAGTTCAACCACATAAAGAAATACCAGTTAAATATGAATGGATTACTCAAACTTCGGAAGCTATTTATATAATAAATTCTAAGAAATTAATAAAGAGTTTGAATATAATTTCATAACAGTTTAGAATCCCATATATTTAATTTTATTTAATTTAATTTTTTTTTATTTTAGGTTAATGGTTAAAAAAGCTTTACCCATTTATAGCATTTAATGCTTAAAAGAGTAAGTTGTTTTTTTTTTTTTTTTGTAAGTCAGCACTCACAGGGGATTGGAACCGGTGACCTATCACATGGAGTGCCTTAACAGAGCACCCTTCACCCTGGAACCAAAGTCCCACATGGGCTATGCTTAAAAGAGTAAGTTAACTTGAGTTTCGTATGAGAGTTTTTTTATTTTAGGTTAAAGGTTAAAAATACTTTACCCATTTATAGCATTTAATGCTTAAAAGAGTAAGCTAACTTGAGTTTGGTAGGAGGGTGTGATGCTTTTTGGTAAGTTATCAAATAGTTTAACCACATAAAGAAGTACTAGTTAAATATGAATGAATTACTCAAACTTGGGAAGCTATTTATATAAAAAATTCTAAGAAATTAATAAAAGGTTTGAATATTATTTCATAAGAACCCCATATATTTAATTTAATTTTTTTATTTTAGGTTAAAAGTTAAAAAAACTTTACCCATTTATAGCATTTAATGCTTAAAAGAGTAAGTTAAGTTGAGTTTGGTATGAGAGTATGATGCTTTTTGGTAAGTTATCAAATAGTTTAACCACATAAAGAAATACTAGTTAAATATGAATGGAGTAGTCTAACCCGCTGGAGGAATTGCCCGGTTTCCGTCACCGATCAGAAAATCTTCCGGTTCCTTTCGGCTTCGGTTGGCAATTCCCCCAACTTCTGACACAAATTCTCTGTGGTCAGAAACCAGATTCGAGGAAATATGGAAACTTCTACTAACCTCAGATTTGACTCTATCTCTGTCAGAGGAAAAGTAAATACTGCATGTATGCCAGAAATGATTCCAATTTTCAATCAAATTCTTTGCACTTGCTCCTATTCAGATCATCATTCCTATTCGAAACTTGCAAAACCTGAGCTAAAAGTTACCTCGTGAAGAGTGCAAAACCTCAGTTAGTCCCGATAAGTAACGTGAATCACCTTCCTTACAAAACCGAAGAGTAATTTTTTTTCTTAGCTGTGGCAATTGTCGCAATTGATTTGAAAATTCCAAGATTGATTCCATTGTCACAATTTCTTCCTTCATCGTTTACCACGATGTGATATTTGGAGAAATTTAGAAGCAACCCATGGTCCACTGTCTTTGCCCAGATTGGGCCACCTTAAGAGTACCTGTATTTGGTGACGACTTGCAAGAGAGTAACCGTAATAGGGGAAGGCTGCCTTTGTGGGCTCAACGCATGGAAAATTTAGTGGGTGAAGGGGGCAATATGTGAAGAATCAGTTCAATATATCAAATATCAATGTTTTGCCACTATTGTCAAATTGACTAGTCTCATGAATAAAATGAGCCCCGACAAATTACATATTGTATATAGAATGGATGCAAGTTCAGTTTGAATTCAGTTGATAAAGATGCACGACAATTACCGATAAGTCATTTTTTTGTGTTACTCCACAGTGAGATTTTAGGAAAATTCTTTGAATGTCTCAAACTTATAGTTTCCATCTTTTGAAGATGAGTATGCATGTAAAAATTTATGGAGCACACAATGTCGAGGTTGAATATGCATTTAAAAAGAAAAAATACCATTCTCTGTAGCTGTAGAACCTTAGTATCAGAGAGAGTGAAAATGAAAAATATGTTAGAATTCAAATACCCAATAAGTCATTTTTTTGCATTACTCCACAGTGAGCTTGTAGGAAAATTCTTTGAATGCCTCAAACTTATAGTTTCCAGATTTTGAAGTTGAGTATGCATGTAGGAAGTTATGGAGCACACAATGTCAAGGTTGAATATGCATTTAAAAAGAAACAATACCATTCTCTGTAGCTTTAGAACCTTAGTATCAGAGAGAGTGCAAATGAAAAATATGTTAGAATTCAAATACTCGATAAGTCATTTTTTTTTGCATTACTCCACAGTGAGCTTTTAGGAAAATTCTTTGAATGTCTCAAACTTATAGTTTCCGGCTTTTGAAGATGAGTATGCATGTAGGAAGTTATGGAGCACACAATGTCATGGTTGAATATGCATTTAAAAAGAAACAATACCATTCTCTGTAGCTGTATAACCTTAGTATCAGAGAGAGTGCAAATGAAAAATATGTTAGAATTCAAATACCTTAACTTGATCATAAATCTTTCTCTCTTGAATTTATTCTATCTAAAGTTGAAGAACTTGAAGAAGGGGCATTTGTCCTGAATCATGAAGGCTTTGATTGCAAATAACAAAACATAGTGACCTTATCTTCTTCCACTAATTGTTGTCAACAAACTTGTATCTTTCTGTTTGGAAAACCATTACTTATTTTTACAAGTTTAACTATTTCACAAACATATTATAGGTAGGTTTATTTCTAATTGGCATCACCGATAATGCCATTTCATAGTTGTTGTGACAACCTCACACTGTCTATACTCCGTT
>JAXQQM020078866.1:0-15655 GCA_034641835.2 Pinus albicaulis | reverse complement strand
ATAGCAACTGAGATGATAGGGAATGATAGACCCTTCGATCATTGGTCTTGGATATGATACCCAGTTAACTAGGTCATTGGGAATGGTGCCCAAATTGACCTATAACATCCACCATATTTCTGAAGGAAGGAAATGAAATATATATCTAAATAAAAACACAAAGATAAAATAAAAATTGAACTTCAATTAACTAATAAAAAATAATGAATTTTTTTTTACACTCGCAATGGAAACAAACTAGCTTGGGCAATGGTAGCTTATCACTGAGAATATATATCATGAATACATGCCTTCTGAACTATGTTACAATGAGGCTCAGAGGCCTTTTTGTTATTGATAAATAATGCAAAACCATAAACATCCAAAAACCTAACCCTATGAGATGAAGCACCAAATGTTTGTGGTCCCCATTGGGATTAGTTGGAATGCTAAATTCCTAGGGTCATAATTTGGGCATATGATCTCTATTTGGTTTGCAAAATACCTTGTTAGAAATATTTATTCAAAGGAAAAGAAAAAAAATATCTCACAAGACCTTTCCCTAATTGTGATGGGATTGGCATGTTTTTGAAACAAAATGTCATGCAGGTCCTCAAAATAACTTTGGATGTTAAAGACCCAAAAAAATTCCAAAAGTAGAAAGTTATTCTAGAATTAAAGAAAGTGAAAGGAAACAAGGTTGGGGGTCCAAGAGGAATAGGAGGTGTTAGAAATACTAATAGGGGGGGTGAATCAATATTCCTTAACAATTAGCACTTTTAAAACTTTTCATAGAATTATTTAATCTTCAATTATTCTTAATGTTTATCCAGCAAAAATAGTAAATAATAGGACACAATAGGCACATGAAATTTTGGTGGAAAACCCCCTCGAGGTCAAAAACCACCAAACTCTTTTCTAGTAAATTCTTTAATCTTCATTTGAAAATGAAATGAAATTTACAACTTCCTAGAATTCTAGAAAACATTATTCTCCAGCTCCCACTGGAAGGACGCCCCAACGCCCTAATTTCTTCAGTAATCAATTGAATGGATTCCCTAACATCCTAGATCGATCTACCACCCTAAAGTGTTCACAGGCTCCAACCTGTAGGTGACTTCATGCACCAACCTAACACCTCCCTGCCAACCTATAATTATCATAAATAAGACAACAGTTTGGACTCTCGTACTAGGGACAATGATCCATGATACAATATGATTCATAATGATTTTCTTGAACTATACCAATCAACCAATCACACTTTGACCTGCAACCCAACCATAACATTATACGATAATGAATCCTATACCTCCTAACAATGCCTCATAAACTCTAGGCAGATTGACTCGTTTACAATATTGGCTCTTTTACAATTTTACAACTATTATTTTTACAACATTGACTTTTGATGCGACCTTATACTTGACTTGACACTTCTTCTTGGATCACTAGCAGTTGCCGAGGTACTATTTTTCTTGCTTCAAGTAATGGTGCTTTGGCTCTGAACGTCCTTCTAGTATGTGTTTGAGCTGTCCTATTATTTCCTCCTTCCTATACATGCATTAATGAAAAGTACCCAAACCAATATAAAAAAAAATTACTTACACTGGCCTGACCAACATATGTCAGAGAAATATTAAAAATTCAAATGTAAATACGTTCAACATTTATGAATAAAACCCAAAAAAACATACATACAAAATACTTACATTTTCCCAAAAAATGACATGTCATAGATGATACTCAAATTCAAATTCAAACACTAATCATACGTACCTTGTTGCAGCAAACTTACCCTTGACTGTTGATGTGTGGTCCTTACTGCAATGATCCTTGAATGCATACTTTTTCTTTCGTTCTAGAAGCTCGATATTGAATCTTCTATACCTATGAAATTTAGGATCTACAACGTATGAAATTTCATATTTTTGTATCCCTATGTATCCTATTTCCAACTGCATAGGTCTGATTGATATTGGATCCTTCAAGAAAGAATTATGTTCAATCTCCCACAATAGCCTGATTATAGAATGGTTCAATAGAGCAAACTTGTATGAATTACCACATGTCACTATTTCGACCTTCGGTCCTGAAATTTATACTCAACCAACTAAATTATGTCCTCTTTCTGTCACTTTTTACAAAATTTGAATCCAATGCTCAGAGATAAATTTATGACGATTGTCCCAAGGTCACCTGTTCGACATGGAATTCAGGATCCTTCAAAAACCCTAACTTCCTCAAATCATATTTCAAAAAATATAGTGAACCAGGATTTGAAATTTTTACATGAGGTTCATCAATATTGTGGGTCAATTTTTTTTTAATTTCATCTTCTGAAGCATCGTAGAAACAAATTTATAGTGAAAATTCCACGATGACCTGTTTGAAGCAACGAAATCCTTGCATGAGGAGGATATGAGGGTCACAATTTATATAAATGATTAGGTTGAGAGGGTATTAAACAAGTGAATTTTGGAGGGCTCTTAGGAGCTTAAAAAATTATTAATTATGAAATATTAAATGGCCACAAACAATTATGAGTGCCATTCCAAACCCTGTGGGGTTTTAGCCCACTTACTAGGGTTAGTAACTTCAAACACGAATATCTCTCAAACCGTGAAGAATTACATGGTGTGTCATATATCAATGTAAACATATCAATGAGTAGAATCCATCCAAAAGATAATTGAATTATAATAGAGTAATTTTCCAAGTCAAAATTCCCATGCAATATCAGGGTAGCCCCTGGTGATGCTTGCGTTGATATCAATGACAACCGTTGATAAAAAATCTCCCTCTTTGGCATTGATGGAAACACAAGTAATCCCTTTGTGATCATGGCACCTCTTCCTACTACATTCTCTCCCCATTTTTCATCAATGGCAAAGGGTCAAACCCCTTAAAAAACTGTCATCCTGTGGACCTGTACATACCTCCACTCCCCTTTTATAGTTAGTTAGATAGGAGAAAGAGTCTAAAGAGAACTTTGGAGAATCCAAATATTTTGGCGAAGATACTCAACTGCTTCATGAGGTAATGGTTGGGTAAATATGTCAGAAATTTGTTCCTTTGTGCCACCATATTCAAGCTTGATAGTCTTTTCAGTGACCTTCTCTTTAATGAAATGATATTTGATAAAAATGTGATTTGTTTTGGAATGCATCGCAAGATTCTTTGAGATACTAATGGCAATGGTGTTATTGAAAAATATGGGAATAGTCTCATCAAACATTATTCAAAGATCTTGGAATTTTTTTTCATCCAAAGAACTTGAGTACAAGAATTTTTTGCCGTGATATATTCTACTTCTACTATGGATAACGATATTGAAGAATATATTTTACTTAACTATGAAAGAAGGAAACCACCTAGATAGAATGCTGCTCAAATAGTACTCTTTCAATCATCAACACTTCCTGCCCAATCGACATTTGTATAAGCTTGTATAACTAGGTCATTTTCTTTGGGATACCATAAACCATATTCTGTTATGCCCTTAAGATATCAAAGAATTATTTTGACAAAAAGAATATGAGATTATTTTGGTGTTGCTCGGAATCTTTCAACTTGTCCAACTATCTGCATTACGTCTCGCTAAGAAGCTATCACATATAGAAGACTGGAAATCATATATCTATACAACCTCTAGTCCACATCCTTTTTCTAAACTTCTCAACTTAACTTGCAACCTAATACCATTGGGGTAAGGGCATGCTTGCAATATTCCATCTTTAATTTCTTGAGCATTTCCTTGATGTACGTGGTTTGATATATAAATATGCCTTTATCCTAATAAGATATATGAAGCCCTAAAAATTATGATAGCTCACCAAATAGAGACATTTCAAACTCACTTTGCATATTTGTCGCAAACATTTTACTTAATCTGTCATCATTGATTCCAAAGATTATATTGACCACATATGCCTCGATAATTGTTAGTTTATCTTGATCCACTTTCACATAGATATTGTTGTCAGTGATTCCTTTCTTGAATCCTTGTTGATGTAAATATCGATCAAGATGAGCATACTAAGCTCTAGGAGCTTGCTTGAGACCATATAATTCCTTATTTAATCTGAAGACATAGTCTTCCTTTTCAGAGAGCAGAAAACCTTCGGCTTGTTCAATGTAAACTTCTTCTTCCAATTCACCATTTAGAAATGTTGACTTAACATTCATTTGGTATACCTTGATTTTTCTCGAGCATGAATAAGCGAGGAAAATTCTGATAGATTCAATTCTGGAAATGAGAGGAAATTTTTCTTCAAAATCAATTCCGTCAACTTGTGCATATCCTTCGCAGAATAATATTTCTGTATTCCTGGTAACTTGTCTATCCTCATTCAATTTTTTTTTGAAGACCCATTTAGTTCCAATAAAAAGTTTATCCTTTGGTTGTGGAACCAATTCCCAAGTCTCTTTCTTCTCAATTTGATCCATTGCTTCATTCATAGCTGCTACCTAGTGTTCATCTTGACTAGCTCCCTCAAAATTGCTAGGCTCAAAAGTTGCTAAAAAAGCAAGGTGGGATTTGACTTGATGAATTTTTTTTTCAAGTTCTTCTGGTTCCAATTCCATCATTTATGTTTCTGATGATTTGATTTGAAATATGATTCTTTTTACACCATTCTTTTAAATCTTTTGGGGAATTTTCTTGTACATCCTGCTGATGATTTCTTATTTCCTCTTGGTTGTCTTTTGTTTCCTTATTTGATTTCTCTTTTCCTAGATATTCTTCTTCATCCTTCACATATTCTCCCTCAGATCCCTTAGATTTTATTGAAGGGAGAATCTTGTCATAATCCTTTATAACACAATTTTCATCAAAAGTA
Organism: Pinus albicaulis; assembly: GCA_034641835.2. Lineage (NCBI taxonomy): Eukaryota > Viridiplantae > Streptophyta > Pinopsida > Pinales > Pinaceae > Pinus > Pinus albicaulis. Next base: position 10,835 of record JAXQQM020078866.1, on the reverse strand, counting down.
ACATTTACACTTTCCACTATTTGTTTTCACCTCAGAGTGTAGCATCTATAAGTCTTCCTTTTGTATGAATAACCAACGAAAATAACTTCATCGATCCGGGAATAAAACTTGCCCAATTTTTTATCTTCTCCTTTGATGTAGCATTTTCTTCCAAATATTTTGAAGTATTTGACGTTAGCCAATCATCCTTTCCATAGTTCATATGGAGTCATGTTACAATTTTTCCTTAGCACACCTCTGTTTATAATGCGTACAACTATATTGATTTCTTGAATCCAAAATTTATCATCTAATTTTAAGTCATTTAACATTATTCTGGCCATTTCCTATATGATTTTTTTTTCAGCAACTCCATTTTGTTGGGGTGTTCTAGCTCTTGAGAATTTCCTTTTTATTCCATTTTCATGACAGTACTGCTAAATTACCTTGGAAGTGAATTCTCTACCATTATTTGATCTCAGAAATTTGATCTTCAAATCAGTTGAGTTTTTGACCATTTTCTTGTAGAATATAAAACACTCGAATTCCTCAGTCTTTTTCTTTAAGAAGATGACGAATGTCATTCTAGTGTAATTATCTATCATTAGCATAAATTATAATTCTCCATCTAAAAATTTTGTTCTCATAGGACCACATATATAATTATGTACTAATTCCAATGGACATGATGCAAAGTGTTATTTTGTCTTGAACTCGACTTTTGTCTGATTTCTGCACTGAAAATATTCACATATCATATTGGTAGGTTTTGAAATTTTAGGCATTTCTCTCACGATTTCCTTCTTGCTGATCTTGACCAAATTTTCAAAATTTGTATGTCACATTCGTTTATACCACAACCAACTTTCATATTCTATTGCCATATTTGTTCATTTTGATTTTGCAAGAATTCCTTTGAAGAAATTCCAAGTCTGCAATCTTTAGCCATGTGTCCAAAATTGTTACATTTGTAACATTTGACATCATCTCTCAAATGATCAACTTTGTTAATATTATGCCAAGTTCAAGAATATCCATTTCTAAAAGATCTCTCGAAACTATATTTATTCCAAACATACGTGCATCGTTCTATAGCTCTATGCCCAAACCTTCCACATGAATAACAATGACCATAGAAAATATGTTGATACCTAGGAAGAAATATTCTTCAAGGAATTGTCTTCCATGGTTCTTTGTGTGAGTCTTGGTCTCTCGAGTTCAGTGGGAGGTCTACCTTCTTGATAGATTTTTCATATCCATCTTCTTTTGTTGTCATATAAGGACTTGGCTTCTTTTCAAATTTTTCTTTGTAACCAAGACCAATATTTTCACTATTTTATCACTGATTGTTGATGATTTCTTCCAATGTCTTTGATTTGTTGGCATATTTTTGAAGAGTTTTTCCATTTATTAATTTCTTTCGTAGAGAAACTATTTCAGCTTCCAATGATTCTCTTTCCTTGTTTCTTTCCGTTAATTCTTCCCTGAGCGATTATTCAACTTGTTTGTATTCTTCAACCTTTATTTTAAGTTTTAGGACATGTTCCCTTTCTGTCCTTAATTCATTTTCAAGATTGTTGACGTGCTTCTTCTAGGCCTTGAGTTCTTTGATAACCCTGACCATTTTGCTTTGAAATTCAAACTCAGTCCTCTCTTCTTCTTCATCTCATTCTTAATCATATGCCTCTTTCTTATTGTGCTTGGCCACAAAAAATACTCTTCTATTGATTTCTTCTTTGTTATCACTGTCTTCATCAGATGAGGAGCTATATTATTTGGAGAAGAAACTATTATTAGACCATTTCTTCTTTCCTTGCTTGTTGAACTTCCTCAGACCTTTCTTTCCTTTCATAAGAACCTCATTTTTGTGAGGAAACTTGGCTGCAAAATTCCCAACCTGACCACACAAAAAAAATTCAATGCAAGTTTACCTTTGAATTTCCTTGTACCTGTTCTCATTTTTTTCTTGAATTATGAAAATTCTTCTTCATCTCCTTCCTTTCCTTCTTCCTTATAACTGCAAGTTTTCTCTTTCGGACTATGCTTGTCCTTACTAGTATTCTTGGATGCAGTGAATGATGTTTCTAGGTGAGATGTTTCATCCTCTTCTTGAATCTCATTTCATATTCCCTAAGGAATCCATGAAATTAATCTTGGCTAAGATATGCTAGATTCAAACTATATTCCAAGGCAGAGTTCAAATGATCTTTCAGACAAAAATTTGTGTGTCGATAGGTTCTCCCAAACCTTCCAATGCATTTCTTGTTTCATCAACACGCTAAAAGTATGCAACAATATTTTCATCTTCCTTCTGGTTTGTGTTACTCAAAAATTTCCCCCTATAAATTTGAAGCTTTTCTTCTTTCATGTTTGATTCTTTGCATATATATATCCTCAAGCTTTTTAAACTTTTTGTTAGTTTTTCATCTCAGTACCTTAATATAGACAGATTCTATAAGCCCATTGATAATGAGATATTTATCCCTTGCATCATATACCATAATTTTCTTTCCTTGTTCATCCTGGGTTGCTGTAGAGCATTTTTCAACAAATTCCCATACTTCGTATCCTTGCGCCAACAAATGAACCTAAATTATTCCACTCCAAAGTGCATAGTTATTTCCATTGAACAGAGGAAATATATTCTTAGTATACTCCATGACCTCATTCCAGTTGTTAGATTTCTATTGAAGGAACCAAGCTCTGATTCCAATTTTTGGAAATACTTAAAGGGAAGGGTGGGGGGGGGGGGTGAATAAGTATTTATTATCAATTAGCACTTTTTAAATCTTTTCAGAGCATTAGGAAATATTCAATTATTCTTGATGTTTATCCAGTAACAATAGTAAACAATAGAACACAATAGGCACATGAATTTTAGGTGGAAACCCCCTCCGAGTCAAAAACCACCAAACGCTTTTCTAATAAATTCTTTAATCTTCAGCCCCAATTGAAATGAAAGGTACAACTTCCTAGAATTCTAGAAAATCATTCTTCTCCAGCTCCCACTGCAAGGACACCCCAATGCCATGTTTTCTTCAATAGTCAACTGAATGGATGCCCCGACATCCTAGACCAACCTACCACCTGGAAGTGTTCACGGGCTCCAACCTATAGGTGACTTCATGCACCAACCTAGCACCTCCCTACCACCCTATAATGATCAGAAATAAGACAAGAGTGTGGAATCCCATAGTAGGGACAATGATCCATGATACAATATGATTCACAATTATTTTCTTGAGCTAGACCAATCACCTAATCACATTATGACCTGCAACCCAACCATAACATTATCCAACAATGACACTTATACCTCCCAACAATTCCTCTCCAACTCTAGGCAAATTGACTCTTTTACAATAATGACTCTTTTACAATTTTACAATGATGATTTTTACAATAATGAATTTTGACATGACCTAATACTTTACTTGACACTGCTTCTTTGAACACTAGTAGTTTTTGAGGTATTGTTGTGCTTGCTTCAAGTAATGGTACTTTGGCATTGCATTGTCCTTCTAGTATGTGTCTGATTTGTCCTATTGTGTCCTCCTTCCTGCACATGTAAGACCCAAACCAATATACAAACAAAATACTTACATTGTCCTGCAAACCATATGTCATAGAAATATTCAAAATTCAAATGTAAATACGTTCAAAATTTATGAACAAAATCCAAAAAAACATACATACAAAATACTTACATTGTCCTGAAAAAACACATGTTAGAGATGACATTCAAATTCAAGTGCAAACACTAATCATACATACCTTGTTGTAGCATACTTACCCTTGAATACTGATGTGTGGTCCTCACTGTAGTGATCCTTGAATGCATACTTTTTCTTACCTTCTAGAAGCTCGATATTGAATTTGTTGTATGCATGTAATTTGGGATTTCCAAGGTCTGAAATTTGGTCCTGTGGAAGCCCTCTGAGTCCTCTTTCTAACACAGAGGTCTGATCAATATTGTATTCTTCAAGAAAGAGTTATTCCCTATCTCCCATGGTGAGTTGATTATAGACTGATTAGGTAGAGAGAAATTGTACAAATTTCCACGTGTCACTGTTTCGACCTTCATTCCTGAAAGTGATACCCAAAAAACCAAATTTTATCATATTTCTATCACTTTTTACGAAATTTGAATCCAATGCTCAGACAGAACGTTATGACGATTTTCCCAAGGTCACCCCGCATACATTCGATGGTCTTCAATGCTTTTCCACTCCCCTCAGCTATTAAAATTTAATCATGGTAGGGGGGGGGGGGGGGGGGGCGAGGGGTCCAAATGGGCGTATCCCTAACTACTAATTTTGCTAAGATTTCACTTAGCCGCTCATATTTTCGCCTTTCATCCTATAACGCTCTACCACTTCACTACCCCCTCACCTCTATACCGCTCTACCAATTCTACTACCCCGAAACCATGAAACGACATCCAAGCCCACTCAACTCCCCTTCGCCATCGTTGTGTCACGTCGACTCCCACCAAAATTGCTTCACATAGTTTTTCCACACCATTTCCATCCAAAGGGCTTATTAAAGAATTTCTATATGTTTTAAAGGAGATAATGGTTTTTAGACTATGCTTATAAGTTATCGATTATAAATGGAAAATTATTTTTTTTGTTTTAAACTCTACTACAAAAAAAAGGTAAACAATCAGGGGCAGTTAACCGAAAGTGGCCAATGAGGACAAAAAATATCAGAGCCAGTTTAAGAAAAAGTGGCCATCACTACAACCAACGCAGATCACCAACACACTCTTCTCAGCAACTGTTTTTCACCAAATTAGAGCCAGATGTCAGTATTGTCTTATCGTTGCCTCTTCGACATCAAACAAGCAAATTCTGATCACTTTGCAATCAATAACAGACTACCAAAGTAAATACAACCACGATCTTGGCTAGATTTATCTTACACCACCATTTCATGGTTCCACTTGTCCAATTTTGGCTTGAATGTAATTAATGATAGTCACTAAAGTAAATAGGGCAACCGACTTAAGTTTTACTTAAATATTGCATGCATTAGAAGTATCAAAGGGTTGGATGTTGGACTTGGTTGGACCTCGTTAGACCCTGCATTGTAACAACTACTGTATTGGAGCAACTGTAATTTTTGGAGTTGGGAATAAATAAGCAAATACCGTTTATAGGATACTTGAGTTGTGTTAAATGGTGATGTGCTACTTCTGTATGTTAAATGTTTCCATTTTTTTCCTTGATGTGCATCTACTCATCTAATTGTAAAACAAAAAATTTAGATTAAGATTTGTTGTCGGAGCACCTTAATTCTATCTGTCTTTACAATCTGAATGTTTTTTGCTGAAGTCTGATCAGATAATTATTAACTACTCTTTAATCACTACTAAACACTACTATTTCCTCCACATCATAATTCACACTACTCTAAAGATCCATTTAGCATGATTAGCTTTCCCTATGATGCTCTTGAAAAGTTGATGCACCAATCCAGCCTTTTGACTGCATATCCCAATGGATTAGTCCTTGCGGACCTTCTCATCCAACCAACAATATCAAAACAACCAATTCTCACCATCACTGTAACTAGGCTAACATCAACATTCATGATATTAAGGTAAAATTAAATCATAAATAGAGACAGCCCACTGCGAGTCTAGGAATTCTAGGTCCTAGATTCCAAAGCAGTTTGATTTTTTCCTCTATCATTTATTCTTTCCAATCTTATAAATTATAGGGCCAAAAAATAATGGATACCATACTGGGGAACTATTGAAAATCTTGACATTTCATTTGAATTCAGAAACCTTTATGCTAAAAGTATTTTCCAAGATTGGTATCTGGTTTTTGATGGTGGACAAACAATCAGACATAAGAAGGTTGAAGTCATCTGCATGGTGAATCCACAAAGTTTAGTTGATATAAAGACTCAATTGCTAAAAGAATCCAAAATTGTAGAGAACCTATAGTGACTCCATTCTATTGTTGATTGTTTTCAAAATGAATTCAAGAATATAACGTAGCTATGCTCCTTTAGACATAGCTAAGATCCCAGGTTTTCCAAACCCCATGCCAACCATCGATTGGTTAAAATATCTTCCAGTGTTTAAAGATGAAAAAATAGATGATGCTAGTATACATTTTTTAAGATTTCATATGCATGTCCAAAGATTTAAAATCTAATTTTCTAAGGACTGTCTTATAAAGATGTTTGTGGCCATTTTGGAGGAAAATGCTAGATCTTGGTATGAAAATTTACCAGCTGCAAGTATAAGTTCTTTAAAGTGTTTTCATGTTGTGTTTTGTGACAAGTATAAACGAGGTTATCCCTCTTTATCACTATTTCAAGACTATTGTGATAACTTTCAAAGTTTTATTGAATATCTGGAGGATTACTATGATGATGATCAGTTTATGAATGATGAAATATTAGAAGTTTTAGAAGAAATACCATTTCATAAAGTGGAAGCTTTGTTTGAAATGTATTCTCATCATGAATAAAGAAATGATATATTTTTTCTAGAAGTTCATGAAGTTTCACCACATGAAATATTCCTAGCAGCACAAGGACAAGTTGATCTACAGATGGTTAAGGAAGAACTTCAGCCTCCTGAACTAGATACAATAGAAGCCATCAATGAAAACCTACAAAAGTCTAGTGATCTAGAAGAAGAGGTAATAGAGCTTGATGGCCCAGACCCACAAGAGCATCTTCAACCAACAATGTTTTATCTAGAGATTGAACACCCATCAAGTTTTCCTAATGAAAGCCAAGAAAGATTTCCAAAAGAAGAAAAACCATGTTTGTTGATTGAAGACCACACAAAACCTCTTTTTGAGTGTGAATACTTTGAAGAAGATCACAAAAGTTCTCCATCATTATTTCCTTCTTGGGATGTTGACAAACTTGCACAACATATTGATATTATAGCTAATGATCCTTTGCAAGAGATGATTGCGAATTTACAACTTCCCTGCAAGTTTCTGAATGATAAAGGGAATAATGAAGAGCAAACAGAATAGTTGATTATCATGGATAGAGAAGAAAAAAAATTGTCCCCCTTACTATTAGATGGTAGTCAGTATCAACACAAAGGAAAGAGAATAGTCTGGGATGAGGTATGTTTTTATATCACCAATAATTTGAGAGATCTCATGTTGCATGTTCACCTAGATCCTTTGCGCAGTTTATTATAGTCATCAGTGAAGGAAGAATCTACCAGGTTGATTAACAGAGCTATTGAATTCAGTGAAACAGTCAAGTCGCCATGCTTCAAATCCTGTTCTCTCCTCACAGAGATGGAAGGCCTATTTCATTTAAGCAGTCATTTTCTTGACTGGTTACATTGGAATTCTGATTATTATTTGATGGGATAATTTTTTATCAGACTAGAGTAGGTAGGTGTGAAAATAAGCTCAATGCTATGAGAATATTTCCTGTTTTAGTTTCAGATCGCTTTTCAGTGTTCAGTTCAAGAGTGTTTAGGACTTCAGCTGCAGAGAGTTCATATTTCAGCTTGAAGATTTCAGCCACATAGGTTTTGTAGCAAACCGGAGGTCAAGAAAATGGATCAGGCCACTAGTCTATGGTGTTATTGACACTTCACTTGGAGAAGTGCCATTCCTAGTTGGAGCCACTGTTAGACTCTTGTAATTCACAATATCACAAGGTGACTGATTATTTATGTTTAGATCATTTATATTGAAAATAATATTCCATGACTGTCATTTATTTCCAAGAAGGTACTTCTGCACAAAACATGGCAAAGGATGGAAGCATTCACCTCATTTCCAATATAGTCCCAGCTAAGCCTTGATGCAGGAGCATTAGACCACCCTTAATCAAAATTTGAATTCAAATCTGCGGATGGAGAGATGCAGACAACATTTTGAAAAGAGGGATAATTTCCATGAAATTTGGTTAAGATTAAATCACAATCCCAATATCTCACATCACCATCGGTGTTTTTATGTTTATCATTAAGTTATCACAAGTCAAGTGTTGTATTTTTTGATGTGATAAGAAATGTAGTTTGGCGATGCGACGCGAATTTGCGATGTGATGAGGAGCCGTGTGTCGTCTAGAGATTTACATCGCATATCGCAGTCGGGTGAATGAACCTTGAAATTGCGATGAGGCTAAAGTGTAAAATACATGACATGCGATATAGTTATTCACTGAGATTTGCGAAATCACAAAAATTGCGATATGGCTATAATTGCGATATTTTGATGAGGTAAATCTACGAAGTCCCATGTCCCTCCATTCATCCCGACCCCCCAAACATTCAAATTTTTCATTTTATTCTAAAAGTTCTAACTTACCGCAATAAACCTTTATCCCCTTGACACTTTACCCATTCATTGCATCACAACTTCGCACATATACTCACCTATTCACATTCCCATTTGTCGCTGCTAACTCACGATTGCGATATCAGTAGGGCTCGCTTTTACTTCACGTCAAATCATTTCACTTAACCTCCATTCACTTACCCGCTCATCCACCTCACTTTGCATACATCTGACATTCTTCAGTGCTTTCTAGCCCTACCTCATCTCCCTAACTTTAATCCCAGCTTGGGTTCAAAATGGACTCGTATCCACATGCCCACCCCACTACGTGTTAGCGTGTTAGCACCACTCCCCGCCCATCATATATTGCCTACCACTTCACTACACCCCAAAACATTGCTGCTCCACGTCCACCTACCAACTATATCACATTAACTCCTGCCACCATTTCTTCACGTAGCCATTCCACACCATTTCCATCCAAAAGGCTTATTAAAGAATTTATGTATGTTTTAAAGGAGACAGTGGGTTTCGTACTATGGTTATAAGTTACCAACTATAAATGGAAAAGTGAGTTTTCTGTTTCAGACTCTACTACAACAAAAACAAAGGTAATAAAAGAAGGGGCAGTTAATCGAAAGCAACCAATGAGGACATTAAATATGAGAGCCATTTTAACAAAAAGTGGCCATCACTACAGCAAGCACAGATCACCAACAAACTCTTATTAGCAACCATTTTTCACGAAAGGAGAGCCAGATGTCAGTATTTTTTTATCGATGCATCTTCGACATCAAACTAGCAAGATTGTGATCACCTTGCAATCAGTAATGGACTTCCAAAGTAAATACAGCCACCATCTTGGCTACATTTATCTTATCACCACCATTGCATGGTTCCACTTGTCCAATTTTGGCTTGAATGTAATTAATGATAATCACTGAAGTAAATAAGGCAACCGACCTAAGTTTTAGTTAAACATTGCATGCATTAGCAGTATCAAAGGGTTGGATGTTTGACCTGGTTGGATCTCGTTAGACCCTGCATTGTAAGAATTGTTGTATTGGAGCAATTGTAATTTTTGGAGTTGGGCATCAATAATCAAAGAACGTTTACATGATACTTGAGTTGTGTTAAATGGTGATGTGCTACTTCTCCGTGTTAAATGTTTCCATTGTTTTCCTTGCTATGCATCTATTCATCTGTTTGTAAAAAAAAAAAATTAGATTAATATTTGCTGTCAGAGCACCTTAATTATGTTTGTCTTTACAATGTGAATTTTTTCTGCTAAAGTTTGATTAAAGAATTCTTAACTGCTCTTCAATCACTACTGAACACTACTATTTCCTCCACCTCATAATTCACACTACTCTAAAGATACATTTAGAAAAATTAGCTTTCCCTGTGATGCTCTTGAAAAGTTGATGCACCAATCCAGCCTTTTGACTCCATAGCCCAATGGATTAGTCCCTACAGACCTGCTCATCCAACCAACAATATCAAAACAACCAATTCTCACCATCACTGTAACTAGCCTAACATCAACATTCATGATATTAAGGTAAAATTAAATCATAAGTAGAGAGAGATATCTATGAGTCTCAGAAGTATAGGTCCTAGATTCCAAAGCGGTTTGATGTTGTCCTCTATCATTTATTCTTTCCAATCTTATAAATTATAGGGCCACAACAAGGAGGATATGAGGTTCACAATTTATAGAAATACTTAGGTTGAGAGGGTCTTCAACAAGTGAATGTTGGAGGTATTTTATGAGCTTAAAACATTATTAATTATAGACTATTTGATGACCAAAACCAATGATGAGTGCCATGCCACAACCCCATGGGGTTTTAGCCCACTAACTAGTGTTACTAACATCAAACATGAACATATCTCAAACTATGAAGAATTACACAGTGTGCCATACATCAACATAAGCATATCGATGAGTAGAATCCATTCAAAATATATTTGACTCAAAAAAGAGTAAGTTGTCACGTCAAAATTCCCATGCAAGATCAAGGTAGCCCCTAGTGTTTCTTGGGTTTACATCATTGAAAACCACTGATAAACAGGAGGGTAGCCACCAATATCCACTTGAATAATTTTTAGAAGAAATTGAAATTATAAACCAGAAATTGAAAACTTGATTTGGTTGGAAATTCACTCATTATGTTTTCTATTTTGATGCATAAATGCTTATAATTGAAAATACATAAAACATTATCGACAAACTTAATATTATATTTCACTCTTTCATGTAATAGTTGTGACACCCATAATGAAATTAACGTAAAACAAAAAAAAATGTCTTATTTAAATTTTCCAAAAACGCGTTCTTTGTATTTTCACTCTCTTGTTGATACCCGATACCAAAATCAAATTTGCATGCACAACAAATTGAAAATGCAATAATTCATCTAGAAGTGTTAAAAATAATTAGGGGATTTACACACATATTTTTCAGTCTAAGACAAATTAGTAACAAAAAATTAAAATCAAACTTATATGTTCTAATACTCTGCATTATAGTGCAACATAGTGTGACTATGGGGTCGTGAACATCTCTTGTTG
>JAXQQM020070963.1:0-82292 GCA_034641835.2 Pinus albicaulis | reverse complement strand
TGGGATGGGTGTGCACATGTAATATTGTATATTATTTAATATTAGGAAATAAGGAAGGCCAAGAGTCATTGGGAGATGAATCCCAATAGCCTCACCTCCATGTATAAATACATATGCATTCTTCAGCTAATACACATTTTGATTTGAGGAGTTACCTCCTGGTTTGACAATAACAAAGACAATAGATAGAGCCAACTTTTCAATGTGTGGATAGCAAAGTTCCACCCCAATTAACCCTCTATTGAGGTAGTATATCATGTTCTCATTGCAATACTCATTCTATTGGAAAATAATAATTTCGAGGGTCGAATAAGAGGTTTTGAGATTTAAAATTAAGTCTCAACTATAGTTAGGAAGGCTCAGTAGCAAGGTTGACATCAAGGCCTATTTCAAGGCATCGAAAGATTGTTGTTCTTGGTCATCCCATGCAAAAGGTGTATCATTTTTTAGAAGGCACATGAAACCCTTTGTGGTGTCAGCATAGTTAGAAATGAATTGACATAAGAAGTTCAATTTAACTTGCAAACTCTAAAGTTGATTGATAGTATGCGGAGTAGGAAAATTAACGATTATCTCGACCTTCAGAGAATCAACCATGGTCCCATACTTGGACATGATGAAGCCTACAAATTGTCTATAAATAATGAAAAATATGAATTTATTGGGATTAAAATGAATATTATAGTAGAAAAAACATATAATTATGGCTCATATATGCATAGGATGATCACCTCATTGAGTAGAATGAGCAACAAGGTTGTCCAAGAATTCCTCCATAATTCACTTGATGTCATGGAAAGAATAAGACATGGCCTACTAGAATGTGGTCCCAATATGTTTTAGACCAATGGAAATTTCCTATATTTTAATGTACCCCAAGGACAAATGAAATCTATTTTATGTTAATGTTATGGTTTAATATGTATCTACTTATAGATGGAGAAATGATCCAAAGGGTACTTTTGATCTATCTTGATGTTAGATACAATCCTTGAAACAATATGGGGCACTAAAATAGATGTTCATTTAGTCCATCTAAGTGTATAACTAGCCTATGTTTCCTAAGGATACAAACCCCACTACACCATTAGCATGGGATCCAGGTTTGGGTTTCGATACGTCATTCAATGATCGAGGAGCATTAGGAATGATTTAATATAGAGTAACCTCTTGGGAATAGATAAAGTCAAATTAATGGGAAGGCATGATGTCTTGTTCCTTGTTTTGGGATCTTACCTTACCAACATCTTTAGCAATGCTAGGCAAAAGGATCTTGGTAAACCACTCACATACTAACTCATTAGGAAAATTGGTTTAGAATATACTTTTTCTCCTTCTCCATTCATGGATGTGATCAGAGAAGTGGGTGGAGGTATCCTGGTAGAAGTTCGTAAGTGTATCAGTTCCTATTATGTACCTAATATTAAGTTGGTAATGGTTGAAAAAGTTCCGTGCCAAAGACATAAATTTATCATAATAATTTCTTTCTAGATTAATTAACCATTTGGTAGCACCGCTACTAAGAGTCCAATAGAAAATACACATCCTAATGATATCATCCATGAAAGAGTTAGATGAACACCATAAGTTGTAAGTGGTAATGTGAGCAACAAGGTCTTCACCAGGTTTACCATTGAACTAAGGGATGTTAGATGGTAGCTTATATGGGACCTCCATCCATGTAGGGTTATGCTTTATGGGATCATTCATTAACTTTGAAATATTAGGTAACACATGGGTTGGAAATAATGGTGAGTTGAAAGATGCCTAGGGGGCATGTGCCCCCTTTCACCAATGTGGAGGTTGTGCTCCACCCATAGTATGGTTTCCACAAGTGGGTTGACGAAAGGTGTTAGCCCCAACAACCATGTAGACATTTTGAAGGTTAGTCCCATAGGGGGGATTCCCCCAACAAGAAAAGGATTCCTAAAATGTTGTTGAACTCCAAAACCAAAGGGTGTGCCAAGAGGAGATGATCCTAGACCAAAATGTTGACCAAAAATGCTGGTACCCCAAGGATGAAACATGGTACTATGGATAGTGCTCCCAATCCCTTAGAAATTCCAAGGAAATAGAGTGTTTCCCTAAAAAGTGAACCCCCTTAAGGATTGATTACCCCAAATAAATATGAATCCACTGGAAATGTAAGTGGCCCATGCTATGCTAGGGAATAACATGGAATTAGTGTGATTATTCTAACAAATGAAAATCCAACATTGGGTATTTAAGTAATCTACCTACAAATATGCCAAGACCAACAATGGTCCCCATAGATGCAGATGTGAATATGGATTTAAAACCTCCTACATGTGAGGTAGGTACGTTACTCATAGTTGAACTACAACCTCCACCAAATATGAAAAGAGGGGGCATGGTAAATTATGTGGAGGTACTCATATTGAATGTTTTAGCCATCTATAAAACAGGTCTATTAGTCTTGAAGAAACAAATTTGGGGAAAATATGTGACTTCTTGAAGCCTTGCTGTGTCTATTTGTCCAAAGGATGGCTAAAACAGGTCTATTAGTCTTCAAGAAACAAATCTGGGGAAAATCTGTGACTTCTTGAAGCCTTGTTGTGTCTATTTGTCCAAAGGATCCATCTCACTGATGTCTTCATAAAAGCCCTGCTGTTATCGTGAAGAAACTGTTTTCAGACTCATGTTCCATCTTTTTCCCTTTTGAAAAATCCCTCATTTATCCCTCATTTCATCCATAATCCCTTTAAACCTTGTAAAATCCCTCTTATAAGGTTTAGAACCCCTTTCTTATACCTATCGAAACATCTCAAAAAGGTTAAAAAACCCCATTTCAGCCTTAAAAATCAACCTTTTCATAAAGCGGACCTTTAAGCCCCCGCTGGCTTGAGACTGAGCCCCTTTTCCACCATAAGATTGCGCTCCGTGATCGAGTGCTAAGTCCATCGGCCATCGCACATCGACGATTCCAAGTCCCCGCTTCCATTTTATTTTTCTTGCCAATGGCCGATCCTCCGATGAGATCACAGCTGTCCATTCCCCAAGATCTGACAACTATCACACATCGCATCACTCCACTGCATCGCATCGGCGCATCGCAATTTCATGCCGATGATCTCACCTGCCGATGTGTTTTGGACTGTTGATCTAGCTCCTCCAGATCTAACGATCGACATTGTTTCGCCGTTCCACTTCACTTCGCCCCATTCATTCATGTCTGCGATGCTCCGATTTAATCTAGACTGTCGATCCTCCTGATCAGATGGTTAGCGTGTCATCACATTATCACTTTCTCCTGTCTAAGCCCTTTCTCCCTACCAACCTCTGTTTTGATCTGGATCGTCGATCCTCATGATCGGACAGTCATCGCTTCATCGCCACATCGCAGTTCACCCTCCCCCTCGTACCATTCATGCCCTTGTGTGATTCCGCAATGCATCCTGGACCGTTGTTCATCTTGATCCAATGGACAACGCTCCTCTGCTATTACCCCACTCATCTCTTCTCTGAAGTTATCTCCATCGTCGATCTCCACCTGATTGGACGGTCCACGCTCAATCGACCATCACATTTGCCTCTCCCATCGACATCGGCGTTTTGCTCTTCCTAATTCCTCCTTCCCAGATCCTCTTCTTAGCTGATCACCGATCCTCCGAGTTAATCTTTGCCATCCAACTCCCAGATCTGACGGCTCACATTGATTCCCCTTCTTTTCACCCGCGGGCACTATCAACACACATAATAACTATTTGCGTGCCCCCGCAGTTGACTCTTTTGACCACAGAAGATCTTCATCCAATGATCCAGATTCACTGCGGAGGCACCCGGCCTGCAAAACCATCCGTACCCTCCATCCCCCCATATTTGATCTCAGCCGTCGATCTTCTCCAGATCCGATGGCCATTGGCTCTCCTCCTATATAGTCTTGTCGGTCCCACCTAACATCGTAAAGGCTTTTCATCGCATTTTCTTTCAATCTCCACCATTGATCCTCACAATCCAACGACCCGCATTCATTTTCGCGCTCGTATCCACCAAACCTCCCCATCGAGCATTTTCAATGCAAAATGGGTGGTTTTTGGGGGACACGCGTCAGCCACCAGACCGCATCGCGTTCGATCTATCCAAAACTGCTTATCACCTTCACCTCACGCGAAAACCGCTATTGGGTTTCCAATACCGCTTTCCAATTCCTCGGGCTAGTGCAAATTTTGAAACCTCCGCATGCATTTCTCCTCCTCTGCATCTCTCCTCCACCTTCACTAAGCCATCTGTTCATAGTTAAACCCAAGAAACACAGGATTTTATAATGGTTTATTGCTTTGTGTAGGTTTAATGATGGTTGTTTGTAAAAGCCATTCCACAGTCAAGAAAGGCTGATAGAGGCTGAGGGTGATGATCCTCTGTGGCCTAACTAATGTAGAAAAGGGACAAAGGAGATTATTTTCATGTTTTAGTTGATAAATCATGATATCAACTTTTCAATAAAACCCTCCGGTGCATCCACTTGCACACAACAATCAGACGAAGACCAAAGATGATCCGAGAAGGCCTAATGGAGCCTAAAGCACATATCAAAGGCCTAAATCAAAGTTTTAATGACTTAATCAGACAAATCAGCATAAATATGGCTTCAAATACCAAATCACTGAAGCATTTACCCCTCCAGAAATAAAAAAGGACACCTACAGTCTACTTTACCTTTCAAAAACACCATGACAACCATCTTGATGACAGAACCTCATTAAAATTGTCAGCGTAGTTATTACACAATCATGGGAGGCCTTAGAACCGAAATATGATAGTTACTTGTCACAGAGGTCAAACAGAGTACTTCGGCTACAATTAGTTTCAAAGAACGCACTTCAGAGTTATTACCCACCTACCAGATATGCCTCAAAGATAGGAAAAACTAATAAAAGGGTACAATCAGTTAATGCTATGGTCATTAAGCAGAACGGGCATTCAAATACCTCTCCCCCTTTGTATTAACTGATATTTATGATTTTTTCTTCAACACTCTTCCTCTTTGCACCTATATGTATTCACAGAAAATTCATTGTGAAGGGTTGGAAAATTGTTAATTGTTTGAACTGTTATTGAGTAAGAGTTGTTGAGTAGTTGTAATATAGTAGGCTGGGAAGAGAAATTATTGGACTGTAAAAGCTATTGGAATCAAAGTATGTAACTGGTTTTGCACATCAAATACACAAGTAGATTCATTGGATCCTGATATAAATCATTGTTGATGTTATTCTTACTGTAATTGTTATTATCCTTATTTTTCCACTGTGTTCATATTCTCTGATAAATAATATCAAGTATAGATTAGGATTTACTTCTAAAGGTACCCTAATTCTGATTGATAAGCTTTATCTTTATGTTTTCTTCTAAATGTGTGTTTGGGAATGATTTCAATAGAGTATAACCAGTCAAGGAATGTTGGTGAGCCCATGCCTTGCTGAGTAGAACTTGAGATGTTGTTATTGAATGATTTTTTCACTGCATGCTAAGTAGAGTCCTGATCAAGGAAGTTTATGGTTAGCCCTGTCCCTTGTTTAGTCTTAAACAACTGTTTTGAAGATTTTCCTTAAGAGTATGCCGAAAGCAAGATAGGTTAAAAGTCCTTACTTGATCTTAGGATACTTTTTATGTTTACCTTAAATGTTTTTTACATTGAGTGCATGTCAAAAGAAGGATAGGTTAAAATTCCTTACCTAATATTAGGCTTCCCTTCGTTTTCTTATATGTTTTATTCTTTCACCACACTTCTTAATGTTCCATACCACCAACTCAACTTAAAATATCTTCTGATATAGATGACTTGCCCTTTGAAAACCCTTGAATAGTTGTTGTGCAAGTAAACCATTTTATGACTCCATAGCCCAATGGTTTAGCACTGTTTTTTGACCTATCTTCCCATGCTGAAACATCCTTCCACTTATTTCCTCCTCCACTTCACATGACCTTCTCACTTAACGATTCCCAACAAACAAACAAATCCATTGTACTTCATAACTAGCCTAATATCATATCATAAGCCTTAAAGATATATCCTTTGAAAACACATATAGAGAGATCCCTCTCTAAATCCAGGAGGGCTAGATCCTTGGATTCCAAAGTGGTTCTGATGTTTCCTTGTCATTTGGTATGCCATTCTGCCAAATCAAAGGACCCCAACATAATGGCGACTCCGCTGGGGAAATTTTGAGTAAATTGCATCTCAGACATCCTTAAGAGCTCAGAAGACCTAAAACAACCTTAGATTGGTAGTTAATTACTGATGGTGGACAACAATCCATCTTAAAACATTTGAGATCATCCACTTGGTGACTCCAAAACTCCCAAAAGACCAAATGACTCCACTGGTAGAAGACTCTGAACTGGTTGAATAGACACAGTGACCTCTTTTTCTGATTCACAAAAATGATTCCAAGGATACAATGAAGATATGCCCCAATGAGTATAGATCATATCCCTGGGTTCCCACATAATATGCCCTAGGTGTTTTGGGATGATAACCTTCCTGTTTTTCAAGGTGAAAAGTTTGATGACCCATTGTTACATCTCATTAGATTTCATATACATATATGGAAGATAAATACTGAATGCCATGAAGACTGCCTTATGAAAATGTTCATGTTAACATTAGAAGGAAAGGCAAGGGATTGGTATGAATGGTTAGAACCTAAGAGCTTGTTTTCTTTAAAAGACATGCACCAAGTATTTTATGAAAAATATAAAGAAAAATTTCCATCCTTATCATGGGTTGAAAACTGTTGTGATCAATCTCAGAATATCATTCAATACCTTATAGACAATGATGAGGATTTGGTAAACATGCATCTTGAAGATCTGTTGGAGGCCATTCAACACTTTCATACTCAAAATAGTGGCCGCTCCACACCCCAACATAGCAAAGACCAAATCAATCCACTAATAGAAAACTCTGAACACTTTATAAACATGCAACCAAAGGTAAGAGCAACACTTCGCTATGAAATGTCAAAAATGCTATCAGAGTGGCAAAATGATGACCATCCAAAGGTTGTTCTCCTCATTTCAAGGACGCAAAATAGGAACCCTGAGGTCTTGAAAAATTTCCTAGACTTGGTGGTTGAAAGATATGAAACTGAAATTGAAATGTTGAATTCATAAGATCAATCATATCAATTCAGAGACCCCAGAGCATTTTTGGAAAGTCTCCCTCCCCCAAAGCAAGAAGAAATTTCATTGCCTTTTGATGTGTAGGAAAAGGATGATTGTGCTTTCAAGAGCCACATTGAATATGCAGTGATCAAAGCTGTCAAGGATGAAGATAGCCTACTAGTCATGGAAGGCCAAAAAGAAGAGAATTCTCATCTTTTCTTTGTTGATCCTATGGAAGAATGTATGGAGGTCCTAATTGGCTCAAATTCTCAAGCATGTATCCTTTGCAAGATCTAGATTCATCAGTAGTGGTTACCACTGGTGGTGGCCTTGGTTTTGAAGACCTGCATTCAAAGTACCCTATGGTTATCTCTGAAAAATAGTCAGATTTTCTACCCTTTTTTATTACTGCTTAACTGGTTGCACTGGCACTATTGTATCATACAAAACAGTAGAGATTTCCAAGATAGATTAGGTAGGTAGGAATGTCAATAAAGCTCAGCCTGTGAGAATTTAGTTAGTTTTTTTTGTTTTTTTCTTTGAGTTTGAAAAAAGAAAAAAAGAAGAAGAAAAATTTGAAAGTGTGCAAGCTTAAATGCCACTACTTGAAAGAGCACTTCTATTTATTCATATAGCCTAATCATGACTAGATATATTTCAATTTACTGCTGATAGGTTAGTGAAGAAGATTTTCCAAACTGTTTAATATTGGCTTATCAGTAGATTAGATTAGGATAGAAAAGAATGGCTCTAACAAGCTCAAAAACTGAGCCAAAGATACAAAGAAGACTGGTTCTCACATGCTGAAAACTTGAACCAGGAAAAAAAGAAGAAGACAACTCAAAGAGATCAAAGCCAGAGCTGAAAAAAAGGAAAGAAGGATTCTCATTGTTTTTAGATCTTAAGCCTTCCAAGTTTTGTTTTACTTTCTGCAAATAAAGGTCTATGTGCAGTTTGTTTTTGATTTCATAGCCATCACAACAAATCAGACAACTTAATCCTAGTTTGGTTGTGCTTTCAATTTATGTCTTAGAATGTAGAGAATGTAGATCTGTCAGACAGTGTAATCTTGGCAGATAGTGGATTAGGTAGAGAATTTTTGAGTCTAACTATTTAATTTGGACTCATGGAAGTTATAAGGGTAGATTTAGATTAGTTTCCTGCTTTCAATAAAAGAAGAAATGTTGATGTCTAAGGGTTTGCAAGTCCAAGTGCACCCCGCTGAAGAAAAATGTTAGGAAAATAGGCTGTGTAGGTAGTTGTTTGGGGAAAATTGATCTGTTGTGATGTAATGATTGATCATCTTTTCAAGCAGCATGATCAAAGGAGAAAGAGGCTTTGTCAAAGTGCAGGACATCGATCTACATTCTAGAGATATATTTCTGGGGTTCTTGACACCTCCAAGGAGCTTCCATCCCCAAGTTGGAGCCGCTATTAGCCATCTATAATTTTTTCGTATACTATGATGGCTAAAACAGGTCTATTAGTCTTCAAGAAACAAATTTGGGGCAAATCTGTGACTTCTTGAAGCCTTGCTGTGTCTATTTGTCCAAAGGATCCATCTCACTGATGTCTTCACAAAAGCCCTGCTGTTATCGTGAAGAAATTGTTTTCAAACTCATGTTCCATCATTTTCCCTTTTGAAAAATCCCTCATTTATCCCTAATTTCATCCAAAATCCCTTTAAACCTTTTAAAATCCCTCTTATGAGGTTTAGAACCCCTTTCTTATACCTATCGGAACCCCTCAAAAAGGTTAAAAAACCCCATTTCGGCCTTAAAAATCAACTTTTTCATAAAGCAGACCTTTAAGCCCCCACTAGCTTGAGCCTGAACCCCTTTTCCACCATAAGATCGTGCTCCGTGACCGAGCACTAAGTCCATTAGCCATCACACATCGCCAATTCCAAGTCCCCACTTCCATTTTATTTTTCTTGCTAATGGCCGATCCTCCAATGAGATCGTAGCCGTCCATTCCCCAAGATCTGACGGCTATCGCACATTGCATCGCTCCACTGAATCTCATCGGCGCATCGAAATTTCATACCGATAATCTCACCTGCCAATGTGTTTTGGACTGTTGATCTGGCTCCTCCAAATCTAACGATCGGTGTTGTTTTGTCGTTCCACTTCGCTTCGCCCCAGTCATTCATGTCTGCAATGATTCGATTTAATCTAGATCGTCGATCCTCCTGATTGGATGGTCAACACATCATCGAATTATCACTTTC
The DNA here is from genome assembly GCA_034641835.2 of Pinus albicaulis. Lineage (NCBI taxonomy): Eukaryota > Viridiplantae > Streptophyta > Pinopsida > Pinales > Pinaceae > Pinus > Pinus albicaulis. The sequence continues at coordinate 72,937 of JAXQQM020070963.1, read as the reverse complement.
TCCCATCTAAGCCCTTTCTCCTTTCCACCCTTCATTTTGATCTGGACCATCGATCCTCATGATCGGACGGTCACCGCTTCATCACCACATCACGGTTCACCCTCCCCCTCGCACCATTCACGCCCTTGTGCGATTCTGCAACGCATCCTGGACCGTTGATCATCTTGATCCAACGACCAACACTCCTTTGCTATTACCCCACTCATCTCTTCTCCGCAATTATCTCCACTGTCGATCTCCACCCAATCAGACAGTCTGCGCTCAATTGACCATCGCATTTTCCTCCATCCATCACATCTGCCTCTCCTTTCGGCATCGAAATTTTGCTCTTCCTAATTCCTTCTTCCTGGACCCTCTTCTTAGCCGATCGCCTATCCTCCGAGTTAATCTCTGTCGTCCATCTCCCAGATCTAACGGCTCACATTGATTCCCCTTCTTTTCACCCATGGGCACTATCAACACAAAAAATAACTATTTGAGTGCCCCCGCAGTTGACTCTTTTGACCACAGAAGCTCTTCATCCAAAATTCTAGATTCACTGCGGAGGCACCCGGCCCACAAAACCATCTGTACCCTCCATCCCCTCGCAGTTGATCTTTGCCGTCGATCTTCTCTAGATGTGACAGCCATCGGCTCTCCTCCCATATAGTCCTGTCGGTCTCACCCGACCGCGCAAAGGATTTTCATCGCGTTTTCTTTCAATCTTCACCCTTGATCCTCATGATCCAATGGCCCACATTCATTTTCGTGCCCGTGTCCACCAAACCTCCCCGTCGAGAATTTTCAACGCGAAATGGGTGGTTTTGGGGGGACATGCGTCAGCCACCAGAGCGTATCACGTTCGATCTGTCCCAAACCACTTACCACCTTCACCTCACGCAAAAACCATTGCCGGTTTTCTAATACCGCTTTCCAATTCCTCGCGCCAATGTAAATTTTGAAACCTCCACATGCATTTATCCTCCTCTACATCGCTCCTCCACCTCTGCTGAGCCCTCTGTTCGCAGTTAAACCCAAGAAACACATGAATTTATACACATGCATTTATCCTCCTCTGCATCGCTCCTCCACCTCCGCTGAGCCCTCTGTTCGTAGTTAAACCCAAGAAACACATGAATTTATCATGGTTTATTGTTTTGTGCAGGTTAAATGGCGATTTTTTGTAAAAGCCTTTCCACAGTCAAGAAATGTTGACAAAGACTGAGGGTGATGATCCTCTGTGGCCTAAATAATGCAGAAAAGGGACAAAGGAGATGATTTTCACGTTTTAGTCGATAAATCATGATATCGACTTTTCAATCAAACCCTCCCGCGCAGCTACCTGCACACAACAATCAAACGAAGACCAAAGATGATCCGAGAAGGCCTAACGGAGCCTAAAGCACATATCAAAGGCCTAAATCAAAGTTTTAATGACTTAATCAGACAAATCAGCAGAAAGATGGCTTCAAATACCAAATCACTGAAGCAATTACCCCTCCAGAAATAAAAAAGGACACCTACGGTCTGCTTTACCTTTCAAAAACACCGTGATAGCCATCCTGATGACAGAACCTCATTAAAACTGTCAGCGCAATTATTACACAGTCATGGGAGGCCTCAGAACCGAAATATGATAGTTACTTGTCACAAAGGTCAAAAAAAGTACTTCGGCTACAATTAGTTTCAAAGAACACACTTCAGAGTTATTAATTGCCTATTAGATATGCCTCAAAGACAGGAAAAACTACTAAAAGGGTAAAATCAATTAATTCTATGGTCATTAAGCAAAATGGACATTCGAATACCTCTCCCCCTCTGTCTTAACTGATATTTATGATTTTTTCTTCAACACTTTTCCTCTTTGCACCTATATGTATTCACAGAAAATTCATTGTGAAGGGTTGGAAAATTGTTAATTGTTTAAACTGTTATTGAGTAAGAGTTGCTGAGTAGTTGTAATATAGTAGGCTGGGAAGAGAAAGTATTGGACTGTAAAAGCTATTGGACTCAAAGTATGTAATTGGTTTTGCACATCAAATACACAAGCAGATTCACTAGATCCTGATCTAAATCATTGGTGATGTTATTCTTACTGTAATTGTTATTATCCTTATGTTTCCACTGTGTTCATATTCTCTGATAAAGAATTGCAAGTATAGATTAGGATTTACTTCTAAAGGTACCCAAATTCTGACTGATAAGCTTTATCTTTATGTTTTCTTCTAAATGTGTGTTTGGGAATGATTTTAATAGAGTATAACCAGTCAAGGAATGTTGGTGAGCCCATGTCTTGTTGAGTAGAACTTGAGATGTTGTTCTTGAATGATTTTTTCACTGCATGCTAAGTAGAATCCTGATCAAGGAAGTTTATGGTTAGTCATGTCCCTTGTTTAGTCTTGCCACTGCTTTGATTTAAGCTTTCCTCTTGAAAGACAGTTAAAAGTCCTTACCGATCTTAGGTCGCCTTTTTTCTTATATGCTCATCCTTTCACTGAGCTCTAATTGTTCCACAACGTCTCTCTCCAACTCAACTTAAAATATCTTATGATATATATGACTTGCCCTTTGAAAACCATTGAATAGTTTCTGTGCAAGTAAACCCTTTTATGACTCCATAGTCAAATGGTTTAGCACTGTTTTTTGACCTATCTTCCCATGCTGAAACATCCTTCCACTTATTTCCTCCTTCACTTCACATTACCTTCTCACTTAATGATTCCCAACCAACAAACAAAAAAATCCCTTGTACTTCATAACTAGCCTAATATCATATCATAAGCCTTAAAGATATATCCTTTGAAAACTCATATAGAGAGATCCCTCTCTGAATCCAGGAGGGCTAGATCCTTGGATTCCAAAGTGATTCTGATGTTACCTTGTCATTTGGTATGCTAATCTTCCAAATCACAGGACCCCAATAGGATGTATTAAATAGAGGGAGACGAGATCTTGGGATGTTTTTCTAGAATTAGAACGTAGTCTCAGTGGTGGTGGTGTGGATAAGACTTGTGGTATTAGAAGAGGGTATCAAATTTTTCTCAGGTAGATCATTAGTAAAAATAGGTGTGGACACCCTAGGTTCTACCATCGAAGTGACACCAACCACAATGGAATCTAGGTAAGGACTGTGTAAATGAAAATATCCAGAAAATTCTACACCCCACCTAAGGACATGGGTGAAGATATGTGGATATCAAGGGAATGAGGATGATATGGATAAAATTTTTCAACCACATCATGAACTAGAGGTTTTACCTGATAAGAATGACCCAAAATGGCCCTTGAAGTAGGTGTGCCTATGGTAGTGCAAGGGTTAAGCCTACATCTATGGGAAAGTGGACTTTACTTGTAAGGAGAAAGGACCTCAAGGAAACAAGGATGAAGCAAACTAAACTAAGCCATGGTGGTGGAAAATGATGTATACAAAAGCATATAATAAATATCTTAATACCACTAGACATAATCAAACGTCATATACCTATCTAATACAAGGATCGAGCTCACAAAACAAGAGATAAACGTGATATTATCACATCCAAAGATTGGTTTGTTAGGGCCCAAATCAGTTGTGAATATATGGTTGGTACAATTATGTTGGCCTCTTACGTAATGTCTCGACATCCAATGCAAGTACCTTTAATTATTTGGGGGCACCCTCTGAGGGATCCGAGTGATCTAGACTTATATAGGAAGACAACATAATACATATGTAAACATAAACATAGAGATGTAGTATAAATAAAAATTCATTTAATTAATATCAAAGAACTGAAATATTCTTACAAGCATAATGATAATAAACTAGCTTGGGTGATGGTAGCTTATCTTTAAGAAGAGATTTGGCAACTACATGCATATGAACTGTGTTACAAGGAGGCTTAAGGGCCTTTTTATTATTGAAAAACAAAGGGAAACCCTAAGGGCTTAGGAGATGGAACCCCAATAGTTTGTGGGCCCCGTTGGGTTTAGTTGGGCAACCAAATTCTCAGGGTTGTAACTTGGTCATATGATCTCTATTTGGTGTGTACGATAACTCGTTGGAAATATTTCTCTAAGTACTACAAGATTTGCAGCAGGTTGTGTGGGATTGCTACTGACCTCAAAAAAATTCTATTTAGAGGGTCAAAACAACTCTAGAAGTTCACGACCTGAAAAACTACTGAAATAGTAAATGTTGCTATAATCAAGGAAACTGATGGAACCGACTAGAGGTCTAGGTGGAATAGTTGGGTGGCCACCAATATCCACCTATATCACTGAGTGAATACTGACAAAGGCATTCCATGGGTACGTTAAGGATTCCCACCTTTCCATTACCTATGTAAGGTCCATAATATTTTGACCACTATAGTTAACACGTACAACTACGCAATCTAGGGGAATAGTTGTCAATCAGATCCACATGCAAAGGTGATGTATCTAGCCTAAATTATTCCTAAGGAGACCCCCTAATTACATGTAGAACTTTCCACCAAGACCAAGTGGAGTAGGTTAGATCACTTCACTAGCCCCAATGTGACCTCATGCTTGACCCTTGTGTTGGAAAGGCTTATTAGGAAATGTAAGACCACTTTCCCACATATAACCAAGTAACCAACCAACTGGGGTAAAAATCTGGCGAGAGGCTACTAATATGATATTCAACCTCCTAGATAAATTTGAGGCAATGGAACTATTAAAACACGACAAACATAACTTACACTGCATCATTGACATCCCCAGGAGGTAACCCAACCTTCTAGGGCTCGATTCCCTAAGGGGGAACTAATTTTTAACCCATTTGAGGCTTAGCTGTGAACATGTATGGGTAAGGGAGTGGTTATATACCCTTAGCTGTGGACTTTCCTTGTCAAGGCCATGGTCAAGACCCCAAAAGGTCAATATTGTGCCTATAGCTCTAAGATTTGTGTCACATTTTCAGCCATTGAGCCCAGGTCATTGTCCACAACTTCTTGTAACTTCAGGAGAGGATAAATAACATTAAAAAAAATACATGGAAGAAATCACATCATCTAGAACTCATCCAACCCCACCCAACCATGACAGGAATTTCATCAAATATGTCACAAACATTGCATCTACAAGTGTAAACAATAGAATTAAACATGGGGGTCTAATACTTATCCGAGAATCGCTAAGAAGAATTTATCCCTTACATCTTACGATGCAATGCAATCTATTTTACCATAAATACATTGTATATTCATTTATAGGAAAAAACATAGATAGATCCATACATCATCACTGATAAAATACAGGCTTCTAACCAGCATAATAGAAACAAAAATATCATGGATATAACATCAATGAAATCCACATAATAACCAATAAATTTGCATAAAAAATACCAAAGGAATGAGCTTCTCATTAATGAGTGTAAAAAACAACCGGAGATGGGACTTCCACGTTCCACCCGACCATAGATTGGTTGAGCCAAATCTCTCTTCAACCAATCACCCCTGTGCCATATTCCAAGCATGAATGTGGGACTCAAACCGAAAAAACAACCAGGGCATCTCGAGGCTAAACCCCCTCACCCTCATCAATCATAAACCATGATTTATCGCGATCTACACCTAGTCACTAAGTCAACACAAGCATGGATATCATTGGATTCTCTTTGCTTAAACCATGAGGAATTTTCTTGTCTCCTAGTCTCTTAAGCTTTACCGCAATCCATAGTCTGAATCAGGGGTCACTAGAACCTAAACTGAGACATACTCTCCAGGCTTTACCGAAATACCAAACCCAAGATTTGTGGGCCTACTTGGAGAGAAAACCACCTCTAGGATTTATCGTATATCCCGACATTCACTGGTCGAGGATTCCTAGGCCCAATACCAGGAAAACACATTCCAGACAGACAGACGGCTGTACTGTTCAGGGGTAACTAATGCCATCGGAGGAAGGTCCGGGAAGGAAATGTATAAATAGTTGAATACACTATCACACCTAGAAAAACACATGCCAAGACAAAAAAGAACCACATGCAATACCATGCATACCAAATCTAACAAGGAAACAACACATGCAAATCGATACCTACCATGACTCCTGTTGTAGTTTCTTGATTCCTACTCCTCCTTACTTTTTTCCTCTTTTTTCCTGCTTTCTTGCCTTTCTTGGTCCAATACCAAAATTCTCCAAGAAAACTCTAAGTGTCTGAGAGTGATAGAGAGAGAAAGAATAACGAGAGAGATCCAAAAATGTGAGCGAAATATTTCCAACTGATCCTCATAAGCCTTTTTATAAAAGAGGCCTCTATTTTCTTCATTTTCCATTGTTTTCCTTCATTTTCCTCCTCACATGCAACCTGTGACCTTTCACCTCCCTTTTCTCCTAATTTCCATTATTTTCATAAATAAAATGCTAATTAATGCCTCATGTCTTTCCAAATACTTTTCCAATTTCCTTTATCCATTATAACTGAAATGAACACCCGCTAGGATGTTTTTCCCACCATTCAGCTTGGAATACGTGTCCCATACACCATGGTTATTATATTTTTACATGGATTTTTTCACCAGGGTTGGTACAGAACCATCCCCCTTGGGGGACACCATCCTCGGTGTTCAATCAAACATATACCTCAACAAAATTGCCGAAAACAAAACATACTGACTATGGAGATTTATAGCATAGCTCGTTGCAGTATTTAAAATGAATAACCTACTCCAAAGAAAAAACCATCATGACCATCATACCATGTACTGGAGCTTTATAACACAACTCATTATAGTATTTAGAATAATAAACACATATACAAATTTCCTTGACCAAAAAATACAAGGATATGATGTCTACATCCACCAAAAGGGACTCTAAAAGATCACATCTCCGCCCTCAAAGTAATACTAGGATTCACCTCCTTCCCAAGAAGTTTGGTATCCAATGCCATAGTCAAATATGCTTCCAATGTCCAACACTACAATCCTATGTATTGTACCCTTAGTGAACAGTTGCCAACTCATTGTTCCAGGGCACACTCCCAATGTGCATCTGATTCCATTTGGAAATGCTAATGACCAAAAAAAATCCATCCTCGACCTTCCCTTCTCTTCTACACAGTCCCTCGGGAAATCTGGTAATACCCTTCTGTGTAGTCACTCACCTTCCAAGTTCCTCGGTATCCCCTATCCCAGGAAATCCATCCCTTGGCAAGGGTTCCTCGCATCATAAGATACAAAAACCAAGACATATACCTACCTCAAAACCATCATACCAGTCATAGTATGCTCATGGAAATCAATGGACACTATTGGGTATTAGTGTCCCATAATAGACCTACTCCTACACTGCTTTACCATCATACTTCTTCCTGTCTGAATTCCTTTTGTTGTTGCTGCTAATGCTTGCAATCAGTTTCAACCACCCAACTAGGAATTTCCATGCTTCCTGTACCAAGCACATAATTTCCATTAGATTCAAAATAAATTGAAATAAATTCAAATCATACCTCATTGGTAGCTCGTCAATAAGGTACACTTGCAATCCTGTTTACTTCGTGTCACACAAGTCAAACTGGTTGTTTGATCTATCATCATGTATAAACATATCACATTTGGTTAGCTCAAAATGCAACCATCATAAACTAAAATCATGAATCACATGCAATCATCATCAACCATAATCATAAATCACATGTAACCATCATAAGTCAAAATTACAGATCACATGCATAATAAAACTAAAATAAAATATTGATACTTATCCTTCGTTGGTCCATACTTTTTCCTTTGCTCTTTCTATACACACACGAGATCGTTTGCCACACCTGGAAAACACCATTGGCTTCTCTTCAACTACATACACATACACACAGTGTACATCACAACACGTATATTCACATACACCATACAACACCATACAATACACACACCCACACTAGAATACAACACATAGGGTCTACACCCAGTGTACAATACAACACAATACACATGCATACACCAACATACAACGCATACACCTACACCCAGTGTACAATACAACACAATAAATGTACTACACAAAGTACAACACAAAAAATGCACATGTCATAATACCACAACTACATCATGCACATACATAGTACTACATGTACACAACACAACATGCACGACATGCACACAATACCACATGTATACTAGTACCATATTCACAACATGTACACAATACCACCTATACAATACACTACCTGCACAATGTGTGCACAACATCACATGTACATGGAACCACCTGAACAACGTGTACACAACACCAAATGTACACCGCACCACCCATACAATGTGTACACAATACCACATGTACACAGAACCACATGCACAACATGTAGACGACACCACTTTTACACAGCGCCACATGCACAACATGTACACGGAACCACCTGCACAGAACACCACATGTATAACATGTACATAGCACTACATGCACACAACACCATTCGTACAATCATGCACACAACACCACTTGTGCATAGCACCATGTGTATGTCACACACACAACACGATATGTACATAAAACTGCATATTCAACATGTAAATAGCACCATACGCACACAACACTGCATATCCAACATGCAAACAATATGATATGTACACAACACTGCATATCCAACATGTACATAGCACCATTTATACCTAGCACTGCATATGCAATATACACACAATACCGTATATACAACATCATATGTACACAATACTACATATGAAACATTACACATCACCATAGGTGTTGGGCCACTAAATTTTCATTCTTATTACCATTTCTTAACATATATTTCATCCATTCCTACCATTCTTTTATCACATTATTTATCATAATTTATCATTTAATCCCATTTCATAATTATTTATGCTCTTATGGATAAGTAATATTTATTCTCCTTTATTTTTAATAAATTGAATATTATTATGAATTATTTTTGAAATGATGTTTTATTAATGAATTTGTTATAACTCATGATTTTAGCCTCCAAGATCTCTTTCATATTGCAAATCCGATATTCAGTTCATAATTAAATATTCCAACTCAGAATTTCACTAGAATAACAAGTGACAGTTTTGCGTTGGACATTTCGGGAAAATGAAGAATAATATTGAAAATCTGAGACATGGGTTTTGTGAAGAACAAACCAAATTAGTTTTTCAATGGGCAATTTTCCAAAATTCGGTTTTCATTGGGAGAAACACAAGGTTCTTCGAAGGACATATTCACAGATTTTATGTTATGGTCATTTCCCATATTTCCTCAATTGCAATAATCAAATTTGACTTGTTACAACTGAATAATGGTGGAAAGATCTCTTATATTTTGTAATTAGTTGGTTGGAAATTTTCCTTATGTAGCTTGCATATTTAAAGGACACAAATTAGAGAGGGAGTTAGATCATCAACTTGACTCTATAACTTTCAATCATCATAATACAGAAATATCATGTTGATGTTACATGCATTGTCTAGTTTAATTTCCATTTAGTTTCTATCTCTTCCCACACCCTGTTAGGGAGGAAGGGCCTCCTCTTTAGCAGGGACTGTAGCGGTTAAGTTAGTTGTACTATATTTCTTATTTGCTTTACGTATTGGTGGAAGTGATGTTGTTGTTGTTCTAGCTATAAGTAGATCTGCTTCAATTTCAATATTATTATGTTGTTACACAGATGTTATTAGAAATACTAGATGGTGTAATTTTTGTATGGCGCGCTAGGTACAGTTAATTGAGGCATGATTATTTTCCTGTAGATTGTTTTTATTCTTGCATGAGTGATTTCTCTTATCATTTGATTCACAAATATTTCTCTTTAATTTGATTTTCTTCTGGTTTGATATATCGGCACAAACAATGTGGCTGTCATTGAAATAAAAGACGTCCCTGGATTGATAATTTATGTGTACCATATTATTCATTTAACAATGATTAGTGTAGTCCAAATTTTGACGTCGTTGCCAGGGATGGCAGTGACGATCTAATCAACCAGAATTGTTTGTTTGACGATAGAGTGTTCCTAATCTACAACTGATGAGTGGTAAGACGAGAGGTAAGAACCTGCGCATCACTCTAACATACCTGGGCAGGCTCACCATTGCTACACAAGGGCACTTAGAGGTGTAAATTTTGGGTGGTTTTTAGATTTTCTTCAGCTACAAAATTGCTGGGCAGTAAGATGAGAGTTAAGAACCTACACATCTCTCTAACATACCTGGGCGGGCTCACCATTGTCTCATTGGGACACATAGAAGTGTGAGTTTTTGGGTGTTTTTTTAGCGTGTCTTCAGCTACACAATTGCTGGGTAGTAATACGAGAGGTAAGAACCTGCACATCGCTCTAACATACCTAGGCAGGCTCCCCATTGTCTCACTGGGACACTTAGAAGTGTGAGTTTTTAGATGTTTTTTTTAGTGTGTCTTCAGCTACACAATTGTTGGGTGGTAAGACGAGAGGTAAGAATCTGCGCATCGCTCTAACATACTTAGGTGGGCTCACTGCTGTAGAAACTGAAGCAATTGTACGAAGTATTGATACACATAGGGTCCATGTGTGCTAGTAAGACAATAAAGAAATCCACAATACCCCCCACTCTAACCAACTACAAGAAAGCCCCCAAAATTCATGGGATGTGGTCAAGGAACAAAGCATCAACACAATCTAGAATCCAATCGAAGAAATTCACGATATAAAACTATGGGAAATCAAGACTATATTGAAGACTTGTTTCACTCTATTTTTTTCTCGCAACATCACTCCATACTTCAGCAATTCTTGGCACCATCCTTAACAAGGAAGTTGGTCTCTCATACCCTCATACTTATTAATGTACATCTTTGAATTATGGGTATGTGCATACTTGAAGCCTTATTTCGAAAATGGCTTCATTGGAGGCACTCTTATACTTAAGTATTATTTATTTTTCAAGGTAGAGTAGTGTAGTGTAGAAATAGAATAAATGAAGACAAATAAATAAATTTCTTTAAATGTAAAAATAGTTGTTTTTGTTGCAACACATTGTGGAAATTAACATCGCTGATCAATATTCGAATTTATTTATGTATTTAGATGTATTATATTGAAAATATAATTTCTACAAACACTCATATTAATTTTTATCACCTTCTTGGAAGAATTCCTTGATTATCATATTTTATGGCTTTCTAGCTTGATGAAAATTCTGGAAAAACAATTGAGACAGTCATGTTTTGACAAACCAAATGGTTATCTTTTCAATACCTATTTATATCCTATGTAACCCTTTATGTATACTTTCTAACCAATTCGAATCACTCGATTTGGATTTGAAACGGAAATGTTATGACCAAAAAAATGACAAGATGTCTAGTAGGTAGCTCAGGAACAGAGTTGGGACAGTCTGTTGTTCGAGGCCTAAATTGTTATAAAATTATATATTATGGAGAAATGCAACACATAAAATATGCGGAAAATACAAGCACACAAAACACATAAAACCAGAGAGACACATATATACGTGGTTCACCCAGTTTGGGCTACGTCCACCCCGAACAGCCAGTCCTTCCTTTTTATTATCTAGCAAAAATGAAGAGACAAAACCTACAGCAGATCCACTATAATATCCTCTGTTCTCTCTCACAGTCTCCCTATCTATTTACCGCTTAGAGAATACACATGTAATACACAGCCACAATACAATACCCTCATACAAAGAGAGGGGGTTGCCTTCTAGGGAAAAAACCCTAAACTAAACATAACTTCTACCATCATATCATCCGCCTAATGAACGGCTTAGATTGACTAGAAATTACTATACTTTTACAAGGATATTTTACATCTGTTTTTAGCTTCGGGGGCGTTGCCCCGAAACCCCCACCGGGGGACTGCTGGCCCCCGGACCCCGCGGGGGGGGGGGGGGGTGGGGAATTCTCCCCCACACGCTTCCGCTGCAAGGGTGTACAGTTTTCCTAGGGTATACGTCTAGCTAAAACAAGAATATCTGAATCAGGATGAAAATTAGGCTCCACACCCAACATAAATGACTAGATTTAGGAAACCTATTTTTATGGTATATTCCCCTATGAATCTAGTTTACAACACAATTTTAATCACTTTATTTTGATATTTAATGAGAAATTTATGACCACAATACTGACTGTATATCATAAATCAACATTCTTAAAACTCTATTTCTCCGGCTGTTCACTAGCATATTTGACTCATCAATTCTTCTTTCCTTCAAAACATATTACTATTGGGGATAAATACATGAATATAATTAAATCTCCAATTTTAATAAGTCCAATCTATCATCAAATGAAAAAGTTATTCTTAAAATATCAACTGTTGGTCTGAGCTGGAAAATAAAAAATGACTCTGTTATGCAGGTTGTTCTAAGAAAATTTAACATACCATTACATGGAATTTTTAAAACCTGTTTCTATTGGAGACATCTCTCTAAATTCAATTTCATTTGGCTTTGTAATCACTCAAATCAGACAAAAAACAAATAAGTTATGATTGAAACACTGGTGGTTAGTATGGTTGACCACCACTCTCCCGCGGGTAATAAATTAATTTTACTTTATTATTATTTTTTCCATGGATTTGTTTTATAAAGTAACTATTTGTTTTTTTTTTGCATATTTCTTTTATTAGGAGAGCCCAATCACCTCTCTTCTTCCATGATTTCATGTTTTATTTCAAGTAGGCACTCATTTTTTTGCAGGTCCCAGGAGAATAAATGAGGTCAATTTGTGAACAAGTGATTCTTGAAGGCAATGATAATGAGATAAAAAAAATTTCAAAGATGTTTCCTCACACAGAGAAAAAAACATGAATACTTTTCATCAATTAACGGATTTATAACATGATAAAAGGGGAATTGGTTTCTATTTGAAGATCCAAGTCATTTCCAAAAAAGAATTTTTCCATTCGTTCACCATTCACAAACAACATTGCCGCAACAAAAATCATAACCATTGTAACTTAAGTTATTTATTTATTTATTGGTTTTCAATAAAAAGTCGTTTATTTTCTGATTTCTCTTATGTTTTTATGCTTCAGGTATTGTTTACTTCAAAGTCACATTTATTTTTGCTTTGTTCTCAAAATAAAAGAAGTGAGTTCTTGAGTTTCACGATGCTGGTACTCTGGAAATTTTTTCTAAGTGTGTGATGTTGTTACTCCATTACTGTTGTGACTTTGTCACTATTGTTACTCCATCACTGCTATTACACTGTTAGTACTGTTACTTCGTCGGTGCTGTTACTCCGTCGGTGGTGAATTTGTCACTGCTGTTACTCCTTCAGTGCTGTTACTCCACCGTTGTTGTTACTATGAGAATTTTTCTAAGTATTCAATGTTGTTACTCCTCTAATGCTGTTACTCCAGGAAATTTTCTAAGTATCTAGTGTTGTTACTCCTCTTGTGATGTTACTCCATGGTGATATTTTTCTAAGTACTTGGTGCTGTTACTCCTCTAATGTTGTTACACCGCCAAGGTAAGTTTCCAGGTATGTCCTCGACCGACTCCATGGATTTAATTGGTATTTTAATTATGACATGACCAACTATGAATGATGAAATAAATACTTTAGTTGGGGGGAGGTCTCGTATTTAATAATAAGGATGATTATTAGGGTAAGTCTTGTCAGTAATGATTCACTCTTAATTCCTCATTATTTTGTAAAGTGACTAATCCTCCTTCATGTCACCTTCATAACATCATTATTTTTTCCATTTCCCTATTATTACCCAAGTCATGGTTGTTGTTACCTCAGTCACAACTATTTTTGTTGGCCAATTTTCACGTTAGATTCAACATGTGTAGGCCGTTCTGATTTGTTTTTATCTTTGGTGAATGGGAAATACTTTTAATGGTCTAGGCGTTCTTTGACATAATGATTGGGTAGTCAATTTACCTTTGTTTTTCTACAAACATAATCTTATTTTGAAGGAGTAATTATGCAAAGATGATTTCATCATGCCAACTTTCAAATTTCCTAATTGGTCAAGTCCCTGATCTTGTAAAATTTATGATGATGACCACATAATTTTATTTAAATATTTCCTCCATTATCTAATGAACTGTTCCTCAACCCCAAACTCAGTAATGAAAATATATATTTATCAGCAACCATTTGAAGGTTACTATTTTTTGAGAAGAAAAACTATCAAAGTTGAAAATAGTTACTACACAACTTTTTACGCCATCCCTAACTCTTAAGGAGTTGACTTGCCACCCCATCTATTAAGTAATATTTTATTGATTAACAATAACCATAGTTGAATTTTAAACATAAATAGTCAACTAGAGGATAGCAGGTCTCATCATGAGCCGGCCTACCATGATCATAGGTCCTAATATAGTGGCATTACCACTGCTGGTCACCAAGCCACAGTAATGGCCTTCTGTCATAAAATTGAAGGACAAGAGATCTCATCATGAGCCGAATTTTTCACTTTTATTAGCTCTCGTGAATGGAATTGTTATTAAATGGTTACCATGCTAGAAAAATGATCTTCAGTTAACATCTAAGTAAATTGAAAGGCTTTTCACAACTATGTACTTATTTCTAATAGATGGGACACCGACATCTCATTGGGTTAAAAAGGCATCCCTATCAAGGCCATGGACGCGTGCTAGTAGCAATGGCTATACGTTAATTTAATACTATAATATACCTGGTTACCTTGTTTTCTCAAATCTAATTTCCGATAAAGCTGACTGTTGCATATATAAGGTTTTCCAGAAATCATGGTTCATGGGGTAATATTTAATCAGTTCTTAGATGATGGCGGTTATGGTTTATATCTATTATTGAGTTATAAATATTTACTTTACATGTCAGGGAAGAAACTTTTAGGATATTTGATATTTGACATTTTGTATCATCTAATCTATCATTCCTTTATTTTACAAGTATCATATATTTAACCAAAGATAGTTTCTTTGCCCAATTAGTCACCATTTAGTCATAGCTTAACAACACCACTACTATTGTGAGGTAGAATAAAGAGGCCTAATTCTGATTTTGAATCCCAGGTAATTGGATAGACCTTGAGAAGAAAAGACCGAGATAACTAATTCTCATAATTTCTGTGTTCATAACAATGAAAGCTTATGGGTATAGGAAATGCATATTTTCCCTTCTTACCCATTATTATCCCATGCCATTCACAATATGATTATGTCACTTTTATATGTAATGAGGTAATTGAGGTGATTAACTACTGATTAAGGATACTCATGAGATTTTTTAAATATGACAAGGAAACTAATCAGTTTGGTATAAGGAAACTGTGCTACACTTTTTGATTACCTTTTTTCAGCTTGCATGGCTTCCACCTTACACATTACTTTCAGCATCAGCTTAGCTTACATCAGCTTCAAGAAATATCAATCCATACATGTCATTCTATATTTTTATGGAGGTAAAACTTGAGGTAAAATAACATAAGGTTTTGATTTATTAAAAGTTTAGGAGAATGTCATGAAAAACCATTGAGCATTATTCACTCATATTTTTCAACCATTATTTCCCCTTCTTTACCACTTCTCATTTTTCAGAGACACAAAATATTTCAGTTTGGGGGAGTGTTACTTCCATTATCATGAACATGACATTAATATTCTTTATCATCTATCGATCTCCTTAGTCATTCTAAAAATCTCATTTATTCCATGTTGTTATACACCAAACAAAGATTTCAACCATGATTGTAGCAACCACCTCAATTTGTTTTCTAGTGTAGCATGAAGGCATGCTAATTCTCGAGTTTGGGGGAAGATTTTATATGCATAATGAATGATTTCTCATTTATTCCTCATTTAAGGTATACAATCCTAAAATTTATTTGTGTATATCCTTAAAACTATCAACTTGATTCTTGTGATTTTTGGACAACAAAGAGGTATCATTAAACCCAAAAATTTTCAAGCTAAACCAATTTGTAAATTCCAAAAAAATCTACAACCATTTTTATGACATATTGAAATCCGTTCATTGCATTGATTTGATTTTCAGATTGGAGAAGAATTGATATAGTATAATTTTTCTTACAAAATTTCAACAAAAATATGGTTTGTAATGAAGTTTATTTTTACTAGTATCATACTTTGTTGCAACTTCATATACATATGGTTGAAAGTAAATATGAAAATTGTTTTAAGGAAGCACTTGGGGAATAAGCCTTCTCTTCCATCAATATCATGCGCCAAGGAGACATTTTGATTATTGTACTACAACTTGGTTAATACAAAGTCATTGGGTTGCATGAGGACATGCAACATGTTCAGTTTGGGGGAGATGTTGGGCCACTAAATTTTCATTCTTATTACCATTTCTTAACATATATTTCATCCATTCCTGCCATTATTTTATCACATTATTTATCATAATTTATCATTTAATCCCATTTCGTAATTATTTATGCTCTTATGGATAAGTAATATTTATTCTCCTTTATTTAAAAAATTGAATATTATTATGAATTATTTTGCAAATGATGGTTTATTAATGAATTGGTTATAGCTCATGATTTTAGTGTCCAAGATCTCTTTCAGATTACAAATCTGATCTTTAGCTCATAATTAAATATTCCAACTCATAAATTCGTTGGAATAACAAGTGACCATTTTTCGTTGGACATTGCAGGCAAACGAAGAAGAATATTGAAAATCCGAGACATGGGTTTTGTGCAGAACAGACCAAATTAGTTTGTTAATTAACAACTTTCCAAAATTAGTTATTTGTTGGGAGAAACAAAAGGTTCTTAGAAGGACATATTTGCAAATTTTCTGTGTTTTCCAAACTTCCTTAATTGCAATAATCAGATTCGACTTGTTACAGTTGAATCATGGTGGAAAGATCTCTTAGATTTTGTAATCAGTTGGATGGAAATTTCCCTTTTGTAGCTTGTATATTTAAAGGGCACAAATTAGAGAGGGAGATAGATCATCAACTTCACTCTATAACTTTCAATCATCATAATACATAAATATTGTGTTGTTGTTACATGCATTGTCTGGTTTAATTTTCATTAGTTTCTATCTCTTCCTCCACCCTGCTAGGGAGGAAGGGCCCTCCTCTTTAGCAGGGACTGTAGCTGTTAAGGTAGTTGTACTATATTTCTTATTTGATTTACGTATTGGTGGAAGTGTTGTTGTTGATGTTCTGGCTGTGAGTAGATCTGCTTCAATTTGAATATTATTATGTTGTTACACAGATGTAATTAGAATACCAACTGGTGTAATTGTTGTGTGGCATGCTAGGTACAGTTAATAGAGGCATGATTACATTCTTGTAGATTGTTTTTATACCTGCATGAGTGATTTCTTTTAGCATTTGATTCAACAATTATTTATCTTTAATTTGATTTTCTTATAGTTTGATGTATCGACACAGACAGTGTGACTGTCATTGAAATGAAAGACGTCCCTGGATTGATAATTTATGTGTACTGTCTTAGTAATTTAACAATGATTAATGTAGTCCAAAAATAGGTAAAATCACTGAATATAAAACATGCACAACATATACACAAGAATGGCACTGTACATCCATAGACCAAACACTGATCCCACACACAACCTTGCTTCTAGTGTCTTTCCACTATTCATGCTTATCCTAGCATGCCACAGATCACATTGCTTTCACTTTGCTGATGTACCCCTCAACATTACCCGTCTATAACATAAACATAGGCATAGTAAAAGCATATAATATAAATTCATGTCCCCATGATACTAACCTCATAGATCTGTCAGAGTTAATCTTCCCACTTGATTCTTCATAATATGAAGAACCTCTTCATTCCATTCACATGCATAAGAAATCATTCCTCCACGAGAATTATCCTTGACAACCCTGTAATAAAACGACATACATACATACATACATACATACATACATATATATATATATATATATATATATATAATCATTAGCATAAAACACTCATGATATTTTCAGACAATGACATACATACACACATATATACATATAAACATTTAGCATCAAATAACCATGATCCATGATGACCCTATCAGACACAACATACATACATACATACATATATAAGCACCAACATAATCATGATCACAACATTATTTCTAGATATCATAAGGTCTAGGTTAAAAGAAATCCATTTATGCATGCATAGTATGCACAACATTGAGAACAAAAGTTCCCAAAATAGACAAGGCATATAACACCTTAGATCCATTCACTTTACCTACTCTCCCACTGTCCATTTACCTAATGAACTCAACCAATCCAACCGATTGTCATATTCTTATATTCCGTTGCGCTTACTCATGCACTGAGATACATCAGAGTCTTACATTGCTTGTTGGGTACAACAAATCTCTCCCGAGCTTCGTCAAATTTCCTTTTCCCAAGCCAATTCCCAAGACTCAAAACATAAAATGAAATACAAGAAAAAAAGGAGAGGAAAACCCTGAAAACGTATAGCAATATGACACAATGAAAAAAGTGGCAAGGACTTGCACTGAACATAAATAAAGCTGCAAATCAAGCGCAAAAAAATCATAAAATACTGAAATCACAAGACTATAAACAAAACCCATGACTCAATCCCCCATGGCTTCCCAACATTTCCAAAGGAGACCTCAACCTGAGCCTTATTCAATATTTCATGAAAGTATCTTTTTCCATGCAATTGCCCACATCATACTACCATAAACACATAATTTTCAGTGCATAAATAAACATAACAATAAGCTAGTTATCTTACCTCGTTATATCAATCACGCTACCTTGTAACTAAACACACACATGTCAACCATATGTATCAACCTCAAGACAACATATCTATCAATTCGAAATAAAAATTTACCAAGACTAAAAACCACGTCATAATCAACAATCAACTGGCATTCATCGGTCATAATACATAATGCTACACCTATCACCTTCTTACACTCAAGTACACATCAACTATCTCCACACATATGGGTTAGTGCAACCATATCAAACAAGATCATTCCTTTATGCAGTCTTATAGATACAACTCATATCATGTGATTATTCAAACTTTCAAACAAACTATAAGCATACCATGTTAGTTGAATCAACTAGATGATATATTAAACACAAAACACTCAACACCAGATAGATGACATAATTAAACAATCAAGCATCAAGTACACGACATAAGCAAACTCATATCTTAATGTACCTTAGGGGAGGCTATCATGTCTGGAAAATAAATTTATATTAGCATGCTATGACTTCACAACACATAAAATCAATCACAAATAATATCATGACATTCATAACAATATGTTCACATCATAAGCTCATAGAAAATTTTCATTCATGCATACAATTGCATATGCACTGTCAGTCTAGGCACAATACAACACACTATCATAATTAGGTCAACTCATGCTTGCATGTCATAATCCTAACCATGAAGTTACTAGCATGTAACAACGACAAGTTATATATCATGTTCATCAACAACATGTAACTTAATCATCAAGATTAACTATCCTACAACAACAACAAGTTAACCCATAACATGCTTATCAAAAACATATAAGTTATCTAAAATAAAACAACAATAGAAATGCATACCACCACAGTTTGCTATCATTCATGACTATCCAACACATGTACATATAACCGCACTAATAATCTAGCATCTATAATGTATGTAACCATCAAATCAATACAATGAAAGACATACACATAACCATAATTCATATGAATATGCTGATCAACTAACAATTATCACACATGTAACCATAATAATAATAGAATGACAAACATATAATAAAAATAACCATAATGCTTACAAAAAACATGAACCACATACCTACATTCCAACGATACAAACTTGTATGATGATCTACTCTTTCCTCGAGGTCCAATGCAGTGATTTCACTTAAATGGTCTACATATCCTGCTCTATATTAGCCAAAACATTAGCATCATAACATACCAATATCATCATGATGACCTAATTTCATACAATGACCTTATGCACAACAACCTTCACAAAACCAATGCAAACTTGACCATATTCACCCACTTGACATGTATAACCAATCATGAATGACCAATGCATGTTCCCCTATAGTATCACATAAGCAATCATACATGGAAACTACACAGGAATGACTGATATGTGACCTAAAATAAAAAAATAAATGCATATAAAATATGTAAGCAAGTGTTCATGAAAAATACATAAGAGTGAACGACACATAACTAGTCATATACTCATGGAAACACATGTCGAAAAAAACATCATCAACACTTCCATGGTGACACCACTGCCACCATGTCCAAGAAAACATGTATGAAACAAACACATAGACCACAAGCATACTAAATACATATGCAACCAACATAAATGCATGACCAACACACTGCCCATATAGTCTGAGGGTTGAACCATGCTCTAATACCACTTTGTAACACCATCTTCCCTTATCTAACGAAGTAACCATCCAACTGGGGTAAACATGTGATGAGAGGCTACTGATATGAGATTTAACCCCATATATGACTTTGAGGAAGTGGAACTGATGAAAACATGACAAAAAAACCTTACACTGCATCATTGACATCCCCAAGAGGTAACCCAATCTTCCAGGGCCTTGTTACTTGAGGGGGAACTAATTTTTAACCCATTTGAGGCTTATTCGTAGGCATGTAAGGGAAACGAAGCAGTTATATACCCTTAGTTGCAGGCTTACCTTGTCAAAGCCATAGTCAGGGTCCCAAAAGGACACTACTGTGCTTGCAGCTCTAGGATTCATGCCACATTTTCAGCCCCTGAGCCCAGGTCACTGCCCAGAACTTGTTGTAACTTTAGGAGAGGATAAATAACATTAAAAAAAATACATGGAAGCAGTCACATCATCAAGAAATCATCCGACCCAACCCAACCATGAAAGGAATTTCGTTAAACCTGTCACAAACATTGCATCTACAAGTGTAAACAACATAATTATACATTGGGTTCTAATAATTATCTAAGAATCAATAAGAATAATTTCTCGCTTACATCATAAGCTATAATAAAATTTATTTGACCATAGATACATTGTCTATTTATTTAGATGGAAAAACATAGATAGAGCTTGTTAGAGTCCTATGTTCGATAGTAATCAACAGTTGTCAATCTTCCAAGTTAATCAGAGTCAAAAGTCAAATTTTGGTCCACTCTAGAAAAATTTTCCAAATCATAAGGCAAAGAGTATGAGTCACTGTATAGGTGTCATTGCTACTCCCAGTCTAAAAAAAAAGATCATTTCATCATGGTAGGTCATCACCATATTTCATGAATCTTTTGATTAATCATGGTCAGTAAACCCTATCAATCATACTTGCACCTTCTTTCCTCAGAGATTAAGTCAAAATTTTTCTTCTAGGGTTTTATTAGCACTTTCCATTTTCTGTGGTTCATAGTTTCATTCAAAAGTTAAAGGACTTGGTTTTAAGCTCATACCTCCTTCATCATCCTTCACTAATCATTTCCCATCAATCCCCTCATCGAAATCGGTTCATTTCCTTAATTTCCCAAAAAACCCTATAAATACGTTGTGCTTTTACCCTATATTTGTGTTTTGGAATACCAAAGCTGCAATGGTCTCCAATTCAGTTGAGGATGGCCAATCAACAAAATATAATTCTTATGGGAAGGTTACCAGGACTGATAGTAGACATTGAGGGAGTGTCCATTGTTGCAGTCTTTGAGGTAATTTAAATTGTAGATGATAGCAATCATTTTCCAACGCTGCTTGGATTGGATTGGGCTTTTGATAGTGACATAATAATCAATTTGAAGAATAGGAGGATGGTGTTTGAAAAAGGTGACCTGAGGGTCATTGTCCTTTTAGACACATCAGAGGGATTACGTTATACAGAGCCTGTTCGCAATGAGTACTATGAAGTAGATATTGACAATATCTACAAGATAAAAACTGAGGAAGATTGGATTAATCCCACTGTAAATGAAAGGCTAATATGGAAACAAGAGAGTTCTTGTACTTCAAATTTTGAGGAAGAGTTGGAAAATTGGCAGAAAAGGGTACATGATTCATCCACCCAATGATGTAAAAGAATCACAAGATCACTATGTTGCATATCTTCAGAGGTATGTGATCTACCTTATTATGATGGGATAGGAGATGTAAGTATTTTTATTGATAAATTTGAAAAGGAAGTACCAGAAGAACAAAGATTCCAAGCTTTGGATGCATCCCTGAGGTCTACATCTGATATATGGTGGGGCACTCATAAAGAGAATATAGGGAGTTGGAAAGAGTATCAGAGGCTAATGAAGATCATATTTGGCCCAGTAAAAACCAGAGTCAACGCAAAATATGATGGCAAGGCTAAACCCTAGTGATGAGATCCATAATTAGATAAATTTGGGGGGTTTAATGGTCACCTTTTTTCCTTCTTAAATCTATTTTTCTCGCATTTTTATTGTTATTTGGTTTTATGATGCTAGTATAGGTGGTGATTAAGGCTAACATACTATGGGTGCATAATACGAGGTTGAGTGTAAAAAATCATGAGTAATTGGCATTATTTTTGAATATTTTATCATAAAGAATTAAAGGAGACAACAAGGAGAAATTATAGGAGGATTTTCCACCCTCCTTAACTCTCAAAGGAAGCCAAAGTATCCCCAAGGATTCTCTCCAACAATTCAAATTCCAGAGGCAGCCAAGAAACTCAAAGACCAAAGTGCACTCAATCTATGTTTACTTGGATTCAAGTGGACTCAATCACTATTTCCAAGGGAGTTGTTGGTAGTTTCCCTGTAGAATTGATGGCAATATGATGCAGAGTGTTGTCCTTGATGGCAACCCACTTGATGAAGATGATGGCAACCTACTTGACGAAGTTGTTCTTGACTTGATGAGCTTACTAAATAATGTAAATCTGATGTATCTACAATCAGTACAGAAGGTAATGATGAAAGGAATTTCATTATGTGGCAGAACATTGATGAAAAGTGTGTGTCTCAAGGCATACGCGGGTTTGTCTAGGTGAAGTAGCGTATGCACGTGGGAATTAATGTCACAAGTCGCGTATGCTCAAATGCGCTCCAAATATGTAAAACAAGGGGTAAATACCATGGTTTTGACCCATTGTATTAACCGTTGGATTGTCTATGAGATCCCGTCCAGGAATACCATTGAAAGTTATGTGGTTTTGGCTCATGGTCTTGATAAAGGGTAACCCTATATAAGGAGAAGAAATTCATGGTGCAAGTGTGTGGAAGTGTCTGGGCTTGAATGAATACTTCACTCTAAAGTATATCTGTATGGTTGAATCCTATTTCTAATTGATATATCTGAATCTATGATGCACCTATGAACATGATGAAGGCTCAAGATCTCTAGATCTAGAAATGGTGAATGTTAAGGATGATCTTAAAAAAAGTGAAGAAGACCTGGCGCAATCCTGTTGAAGAGATTGAAGAAATCTGGGTAAGTTCATAGATCTGGCATGTCCTGCAAAGTTTATCTTTTATAGATCTATACGCAGGTTCGTTTCATGAAAAGTGCATGTATACGCAGGTCTGTGGAAGGAAAAGCGCATATGCACAGTTAGGGTTTTTCCCTAGAAAATGCACTGAAGTATACGCGGGTTCGTCTTCTGGAAAGCGCATATATACGAGGGTCTGATTAAATAAAAGGGCGTATGATTTCTGATCTAATGGTTGCTGAAGGTTGAATGTGTTTCTGCATATCTATTCTGAAGTCTGGGTTACATCTGATATTCTGGTTACAGTGGTCTCACTGTTCTGTTTGAAGCAATGAGCAAGGTATGATTGTTGATAAGTGAAGGGTTGTGTTGAAGCTGTTTGATCCTATTTGAAAATTGATGAAACGTGGTCTGCAGTGGTGCTGAGGGTCAAAGCCTTCAGTCAGGGGGTTGTAGCTCCCTTCCAGGAGAGGCTGGTAAACGAGAGAAGGTTGTAGCCTTCTACAGGTGGGTGCCTGCGTGCTGGTTTGAGTCTGCACCAGTTTCTGCATGTGGGTGCCTGCGTGCTGGTTTGAGTCTGCACCAGTACATGATTGTAAGAATTTTTCTTAATAATAAATTTTGAAGGCTGAGGCGACGACAGCGGTGGTTTTCTCTCGAATTGGGTTTCCACCTAAAAATCCTGGTGTTCATGTGTGTTGCATATGTGTGATGATTATTCTGTTCTATCTGCACCTGTTTACTGTTTCTGAAATATCTGATGAATGAATAATGCAATGATCTAAGTTAAGATTCGAACACATAATTAGATCTCTTGACATATGCGACTTCCGTAAAGGATATCCGCGTATATACGTTAGTTGCCTTCAATAAAGTAGCGTATGGGTTTTTAGAAAGGAAAAAGTAAAAGTTTGATTGTCTGCACTAAATACTGATTCACCCCCCCCCCACCCTCTCAGTATTTTTCCCAACAATTGGTATCAGAGCAGGTCCTTCTGAAAAAGCTTAGCCGCTAGAAGGAAGATCAAGCAAGATGAGCTATCAAGAAGGAACATCATCTATCAAGCCTCCGCTCTTCAATGGAAGCAATTTAATCTTCTGGAAAATGAGGATGAGATCCTTTCTTCAGTCTATGGGAGCATATGTATGGGCCATTGTTGAACAAGGATATCAATATCCAGCTGCTACACCTACAGATCCAACTGAAAGGAAGAATTATGAATCAAATGCAAAAGTGGTCAATGCTATAACAGGAAGTCTAATAGAATCAGAATTTGTCAAAGTCATGCAGCTGAATACATCAAAAAAAATATGGGACAAAATCATTCTGAGTTATGAAGGTGATGCAAAGGTAAAAAGTGCAAAACTCCAAACTCTCAGAATTGAATATGAAAATTTAAAGATGCATAGTGATGAGAGTATTGCCAGTTTCTTTTTACATCTTGATGATGTTGTAAATCGTATGAAAAATCTGGGAGAAACAATAACCGAAACTACTTTGGTTGAGAAAATTTTGAGATCGCTAACGGCAAAATTTGAGTCAAAAGTCTCTGCTCTTGAAGAAAAACAGGATCTTCAAAATATTATTGTGGTGCAACTTCATGGCATACTGACTGCATATGAAATGAGAAGAGGAGGACCATCTGAAGTCAAAGAAGTTGTTTTTAGAGCTTCTACAAAAGGGAAAGAAGTACAAGAAGCAGAAGGATCAGGATATATTTCGGAAGAAGATGAAGCAAATTTTGTAAAGAAACTTCAACTTGGTACAGGACGGTTTAGAGGTAAGCTTCCTTTCAAATTTTTTAATTGTGGAAGAGTTGGTCATTATGCTGCTAAGTGTCCTCACAAAGAAACACCTGCAAAAGGAAAGGAAGTAGCTAGAAATAAGAACCGGTCTAGCACTAGAAGAAGTTACTATACTCATGATGACAGTGATGGGGTATCTGATAGTGAGGAAGAATGTGAGCAAGATCTTAGACTTCTCATGGCTTTTGAATCTAAAGAAGAAAATGATACTTTTTTGGATGCTCTAGAGGACAATGATTTTCTTGAAGAGAACAATCAACTCAAAATACGCTTAGAACAAAGCATAATTCTCTTAGAAGAATATAAAATTCTCTTAGAAGAAAGGAAAATAACCATCGAGACTCTGGAAAAGCAGGTTGAAGAGGCAAAGAAACACAATGAGAAATTAGAATGTGAAGTGGTAAGTGTAAGAAAAGAACTTGAGAAAGCAAAGACTCTGAATTTCAGATTTGCTAAAGGATCTGAAACCTTAGATGAGATTATCAAGGTACAACGTTCTCCTCTTATAAAGATAGGTCTTGGATATATTTGAGAATCTTCTCAAGCTTCAGCACCAAATTATCTAAAAGCAACTACAGCTGGTTTACAAAATTCTGCCACTCAGCAAGGGAATAAAGAATCTTTACAGGTAAAGCATGATCATCTTAATGCAAGGAACACTAACAGGAATATCTTTCAAAGAAGCCCCAATCAACAGTTAAATTCAAGTAGAAGATTTCATGATCGCAAAAATTTCTTCTTCAATGGACAATGTTTCTCATGTCACAATTTTGGCCATAAAGCTGCTCAATGTGTTGCATATAAAACCATCATGACAAGAGAAGCAAGAAAGAAAAGGGTTGATATTGAAACAACGAAGAATACCTATAACAACTTTTCTCCTCTTCTAAATGAAGTTGAATTTTCTTATTGCAATAACTATGGGCATGAAGAATCTCAATGCAGGAGCAAAGTTCAGCCAAAAGAGCATCTTCCTTCAAAATCCAAAATATGGAAAAAGAAGGAATCACAGGTTGAAAATTGTGGCATAGCGTTATTTGCGGAAGGTGAAGAAAATCAATGGTACATTGATAGTGGATGCTCGAGACACATGACAGGTGATAAACAAAAAATTCGTGCAAATAGTGCTCTAGAATAGTAAAAGAAAGTTACTTTTGGAAATGATACTTCTGCTGTAATTAAAGGAAAAGGGTCTGTGTTCCTAAAAGAAAAGGTGAAGGCTAATGATGTCATGTATGTGGATGGATTAAGGCATAATCTGTTAAGTGTAAGTCAAATGTGTGATCAAGGAACTGAAGTTGTCTTTAGTTCAAAAGAATGTGTGGTTCGTGATTTGATACAGGTAAAACAATTATAAAAGGAAAAAGAACTCCAAGCAACCTGTATGTATTGAAGAATTGCAAAGAACAATGTTACTTGAGTAAATCTTCAGAAAACTGGCTATGACATAGAAGGTTGGGGCATCTAAGCTTCTCTCAAATCAACAAATCAAGCAAACTTAATGATGTTCGTGGTCTTCCCAATATTTCTCTACCTGAAAGTATCATATGCAAATCCTGTCAATTCGGTAAGAAAACCAGAGTGAAATTCAATGCCAAGGAAGGATCATCAAGTAAGCCTCTTGAACTCATTCATACTGACATATGTGGACCTATGAGGAAAAAGTCACCACGTTGTGAAGAATAATATATCTTATTCATTGATGATTTCTCTAGAATGTGTTGGATTGGGTTGATCAAACACAAAGATGAGGCATTTGAAAAATTTCAGATCTTCAAAGTGCTGGTTGAAAATGAATTAGATCTAAAAATCAAGTGTCTTAGATCTGATCGAGGAGGAGAATGTACATCAAATGAATTCTTTAACTTTTGTGAACAACATGGCATAAAAAGACATTTTTCTGTAGTAGGCACTCCACAACAAAATGGCGTAGCAGAAAGAATGAATAGAACAATTCAACAAATGGCTAGAGCTATGCTTGATGATTTCGGAACACCTGACATTTTTTTGGGAGAAGCAGCTCACACAGCAGCAAATATTCTTAACAAGGCACATGTTCAGGTAAATAGTGACAAAACTCCATATGAACTCTGGTATGGTAATTCTCCCTCTGTGAAACATTTTAGAGTTTTTGGAAGTAAATGCTTTATCAAAAATAATGATGAAAAGCTTGGCAAGTTTGAACCTAGATCAGATGAAGGAATACTTCTTGGTTACTCATCTACAAGCGGGGCATACAAATGTTACAATAAAAGGCTTCGAAAGATTGTTGAATGTATTGATGTTGTTATTGATGAGTCTCATGCAGTCCCTAAAGAAGAAAGACAAACAAAAGAAGAAGATGATGGTGACTTTTGTCCTTCTACATCAAATAGAAATGATATAGACAGTGGATCCAATGAAGAACCTGAAGATGATTTATCTGGAAAGACTCCATCTATATATGTTCAAAAGAATCATCCTGAATCTCAAATTTTGGGAGACAAGGAATCAGGTGTACAAACAAGGAGGACTCTTGTGGGATCTCCTAGCTATCTGGCATTTCTATCCACGATTGAACCACACAATGTCAATCAAGCTAGCAAAGATGAATCTTGGATTCAGGCCATGAATGAAGAACTTGATCAAATTGAAAAGAACCACACTTGGGAATTGGTACCAAGACCACATGATAAAAATGTCATTGGAACCAAATGGATATTCAAGAACAAGCTAAATGAGAATGGGGACGTTATAAGAAACAAAGCTAGACTGGTTTGCAAAGGGTATACTCAACAAGAAGGTATAGACTTTGAAGAAAATTTTGCTCCTATAGCTAGACTTGAAGCCATAAGAATGTTTCTTGTTTTTTCAAGTTTTCAACAAATCAAAGTTTATCAAATGGATGTCAAATCTACTTTCCTCAATGGTGATCTAGAAGAAGAAGTTTATATAGAACAACCAGAAGGGTTCATTTTGGGAAATGATGAAAATCTTGTTTGCAGACTTAAAAAGGCTTTATATGGTCTCAAACAAGCTCCAAGGGCTTGGTATTATCGTCTTGACAAATATCTTCATCAACAAGGATTTTCAAAGGGGTCTGCTGATAGTAACTTATACACAAAAATTGAAAATGATAAACTATTGATTGTGGTTGTATATGTTGATGATATCATTTTTGGAAGTAATGAAGAATCTATGAGTCACAAATTTGCTTCTATCATGCAGCAAGAATTTGAAATGTCTTTACTTGGGGAACTAACATTCTTTCTTGGCTTACAAGTGCATCAAAATATATAAGGTATATTCTTATCTCAAGAAAAATACCTTAAGCAAATTCTGAAGAAGTATGGGATGGAAGAGTGCAAACCTGTAAGTACACCAATGGTAACCGGATGTAATCTCAGTTCTCATGATGATTCTCCCACGGTGAATCAACCAGAATACAAATCTATGATAGGAAGTCTTATGTATCTCACTGGGACTAGACCGGATATTATGCATGCAGTTGGGATTGTTGGACGATTCCAAGCCAATCCAAAAGAATCTCATCTTCAAGCTGTCAAAAGAATATTCAAATATCTACAAGGAACTCAAGACTTTGGACTATGGTAGCCCAAGAATGTTGATCTTACTCTTCATGCTTACACTGATGCAGATTGGGCTGGAAATGTTGATGATCGGAAAAGCACAAGTGGTGGTGCATTCTATATGGTGCCTCGATTGGTATCTTGGTTTACTAAGAAGAAAATTTCTATTGCCTTATCTAATGCTGAAGCAGAATATGTGGCTGCCACATCTTGTTGCACTCAAATCCTTTGGATGATGCAAACCTTGGAATATTTTCAAATCAAATGTACTTCTCCTATCTCCATTATGTGTGATAATACAAGTGCCATCAGTATCTCAAAGAATCCTGTTATGCATTCAAAGACCAAGCACATCCCCATCAAGTATCACTTCTTACATGAACAAGTACTTGAACAAAAGGTGAAGTTGGAGTATGTTCCCTCCAAAGAACAAGTTGCTGATATTTTTACCAAACCTCTGCCCAAGGAAGCGTTCGAATATCTTAGACAAAAGCTGGGTGTTGTCTCTGCCTCTCAGAAGATCAGATTTGATTAAATTCAGAAGATTAAATTGGATACGCGGGTTTCTTTAAAGACATTCGCGTATATACGCGAGTTCATACACAGAAAACCGCGTATGGGTGGTTGCTGACAAAGTTTATGGGTCAGCATTCTTCAGCACAAGCTATGGTGCTGTTTGGTATCTCTGATGCTGTATGGCTTCTCTGGTGATGTTTCATCTCTCATATTTCTGTTTCATTCTCTGATATTGGGTGAATATGCCTTGATGATTGGCTGTTGAAAGTGTTCAGGTTACTCAAGCTAAGGAGGAGTTTTGGTCGTATGGAAAGGATGCACAGTTTTAGGGGGAGCATTAGCCTGGCTGAGAATAATGCATTTTTGGCATTATGATGGTTCTGAAACTTGATCTCTCTCTTGAGGTCTTTTTGTTTTTGGTTGTGAAAAATCATACTTGTAATTTGATGAAAAGGTCATGTTGAGACCCATGATGTAAATTGTAATATTCAGTCATGTAAGGACTTGTTCAAATTTGTAAACCCACTTGGTTGGGTAGTTGAGTGAAAATGTGTAAACCCACTTGGTTGGGTATTTGAGTCGCATATGTAAATCCACTTGGTTGGATCTTTGATGTAAGTATGAGTCTTGGTGATAGGAAGGTAATAGAGTCATGTACTTCATTGAAAAATATGTTTGAAGATTCAGCATGAACTCAGGGGGAGCATGGTAAATTCAGTGCACATCAGATCTGCATAGCTCTTATGTCTACATGAGGAGGAAAACCTTGTGTTGGTTTTGATCCACCCTTTGCCCTTGATGTCAAAGGGGGAGAGTGACATAGTGTTTTCATGAATAATGGTTGTGCTTAATGTATCTATCTATTATGGTGATCAAACACCATCGTGGTTGCCATCAAGTCCAAAGGGGGAGATTGTTGGCAATATGATGCAGAGATGGCAACCCACTTGATGAAGATGATGGCAACCTACTTGACGAAGTTGTTCTTGACTTGATGAGCTTCCTAAATAATGTAAATCTGATGTATCTACAATCAGTACAAAAGGTAATGATGAAAGGAATTTCAGTATGTGCCAGAACATTGATAAAAAGTGTGTGTCTCAAGGCATACGCGGGTTTGTCTAGGCTAAGTGGCGTATGCACGCGGAAATTAACGTCACAAGTCGCGTATGATCAAATGCGCTCTAAATATGTAAAACAAGGGGTAAATACCATGGTTTTGACCCATTGTATTAAGCGCTGGATTGTCTATGAGATCCCGTCCAGGAATACCATTGGAAGTTATGTGGTTTTGGCTCATGGTATTGATAAAGGGTAACCCTATATAAGGAGAAGAAATTCATTGTGCAAGGGTGTGCATGAGTCTGGGCTTTGATGAATACTTCACTCTGAAGTATATCTGTATGGTTGAACCCTGTTCCTAATTGATAGATCTGAATCTATGATGCACCTATGAACACGATGAAGGCTCAAGATCTCTAGATCTAGAAATGGTGAATATCAAGGATGATCTGAAAAGAAGTGAAGAAGACCTGGTGCAATCCTGTTGAAGAGATTGAGGATATCTGGGTAAGTTCATAGATCTGTTCTGTACTGCAAATTTTATCTTTTGTAGATCTATACGCAGGTTTGTTTCATGAAAAGCGCATGTATATGCGGGTCTGTGGAAGGAAAAGTGCGTATGCGCAGTTAGGTTTTTTCCCTAGAAAATGCACTGAAGTATACGCGGGTTCGTTTGCTAGAAAGAGCGTATATACGCGGGTCTGATCAAATAAAAGCGCATATGATTTCTGATCTAATGGTTGCTGAAGGTTGAATGTGTTTCTGCATATCTATTCTGAAGTCCGGGTTATATCTGATATTCTGGTTACAGTGGTCTCACTATTCTATTTAAAGCATTGAGCAAGATATGATTATTGATAAGTGAAGGGTTGTGTTGAAGCTGTTTGATCCAGTTTGAAAATTGATGAAACGTGGTCTGTAGTGGTGCTGAGGGTCGAAGCCCTCAGCCAGGGGGTCGTAGCTCCCTTCCAGGAAAGGCTGGTAAATGAGAGCAGGGGGTTGTAGCTCCCTTCCAGGATAGGCTGGTAAACGAGAGAAGGTTGTAGCCTTCTGCAGGTGGGTGCTTGCGTGCTGGTTTGAGTCTACACAGATGCATGATTGTAAGAAGTTTTCTTAATAATAAATTTTGAAGGCTGAAACAATGGCAGCGGTGGTTTTCTCCTAAATTGGGTTTCCACCTAAAAATCCTGGTGTTCATGTGTGTTGCATATGTGTGATGATTATTCTATTCTGTCTGCACCTGTTTACTGTTTCTGAAATATCTAATGAATGAATATTGCAATGATCTGAGTTAAGATTCAAACACATAATTAGATCTGCGGACATCACAACGGTTAAAACAAGGATATCGGTGTATATACGTGGTGCCTTCGGTAAAGTAGCGTGTGGGTTTTAGAAAAGGAAAAAGTAAAAGTTTGATTATCTGCACTAAATAATGATTCACCCCCCCCCTCTCAGTTTTTTTCCCAACAAGAATAAATAGAGCAGAGCTAGAGCTAGGAAGGATTCGATTCTATTGGGAAATTTTCTGCAAGCTATTGAGTTTTTCTATGATTATACAGAGTGATTCAAACTTTCAGAAATGTACGAGACTATTCTTTCATGAAATGAGCAGATTGATTTCATCTTACTGATTTAGGTTCCATAGAGCTAGGTTTTGGGTTAGGGTCCAATCCATGTGCCTCAGCCTCTCTATTGTACTTGTCCTTTGCTTGCTCTCAATAGATCTGCTTTCGATAGTTTCATTGTTGTTTAGTTTTTCTTTTAGTTTGCTATAGTAGTTTTTTATTTTCTTATGAAAGTAATAGAATAGAGGAAAACTCCAAAAGCTGTGGATCGAGCCTTCCCCTCTCATCTCCGTCAATAGAGCTCGAGGAGGGTAGACCTTTCCCCATATACCAAAAATTATTTCTTGCATATGATTTCTTGGAAATAGGTTAGATCAGTGCATGTATTTTCATGAACATGTTGTCTGTATTTCTTGCATAAATAGGTAGGTTGATTACAGGTACAAGCATCTTCACCTGGAAGAAGTTCATTGACACCTCCCCGCTTCATTTTATCATACATCTTTGTTGTTACGCTTCTATTCCATTATATTTCAATTATTGCAGTTGCCACACCCTTTTATTCCCAAAAACACTTCAAAAAGACTAAGTCCACCTTCTATTCCTTCGTTTTCACGTTTCATGGCTATCGTAGCCATTTTAATGAAAAAGACACTTCAAAACCTTATAGGTTGACCTTTGCCATTTTCTTCTCAAATTTCATGCTTATTGCATTTTGTATCCTGCAGATCCTCCCTGCTCTCCCTTCCATTTTCTTGCTCGTGATTGGGATTGCGATAGCCCTTCCACCTTACGACTTACCAAAAATTTCCTTTTCGCTCTATCGCAAATCGCTTTTTCCATTGATCCCCCGTTAATACTTCACTCCTAAAACTCTGATTGCGAAGATATATTCCACCATCCTGTTAGAGCCATGTAATTTTTAATATTGGCACGAAAAAACGACAGAGGACAACATCAAACCACTTTGGATTCCATGACCTAGCCTTCCTAGACTCAGAGAGGGCTCTCTCTGTTTTTTATGATTTAACTTGATAATTCTAAATGATGATATTAGGCTAGTTATGGTGATGGAGGTATCGATTGTTTTGATTGGTTGTGTGGTTGGACAGACAGAGCAGTGAAACTTAATCCATTGGGCTATGGAGTCATAAAAGGCTGAATTGTGCATCAAAATTTCAAGGGCATTCACAGGGAAAGCTAACTATGTAGACTAGATCTTACTAGCAGTGTGAAATGGGAAAAGAGGAGGATATTGAGGTTCAACATAAATTCAAAGCAGACCATCTCTGAATTCTACATTTGGGTCTGAAAGGAAAACATTAGGATAACAAACAGAGACAGAATTAAGGTGCTCTCTTAGCAAATCTTAATCTAAATTTTATGTTTAGAAATCAGATAAATTGTGCACAACATGAAAATACAGAGGAAATACATCACCATTAGCATAGCTCAAGAATCCTATGAACGATCTCTTATTATTGATGCCCAACTCAAACAGATACAATGTTCCAATACTTCTTACAATGCAAGTTTCAGCAGGGTCCAATTTTCCAACCCCTAATACTGCTAAGGTATACAATATTTATCTAAATACTAAGTTGGTTGCCCTAACTTACTTGGAAACCTTTCATTGATTTCAATTTAGAAGAAAATGGACAAGTGTGGCCATGCAAGGCCCGAGTCGAAATCATTGACGAAAACAACACCTCTGGAATTAATTTTGGGAAACTCTTTGTAGATCCAAATGCTTCGATGGCTCTTTGTAGGATCAAACAATAAGATTGGAGGTGGCTGTGATGGTCATGAAGAGGTAACCAATGGAGGCTCTGACATTTGGCCTTGATTTTCAGAAAACTAGAATTTAGTAATTAAATTTGGTGCAACGCTGATTACTTTTCATTATTTGGGTGATTATGCTAATGTGTTCTGTATGAACGCCTTTTCCCGACTCGACCTCCTTTGCTTGCGCACCTTGTCGGGGCTTATTCTATTACAAGTCCTTCTGCCATGTTTTGGAATATTTCTTCATAAAATGGCGGAAAAACCTCATAAGCCCAGACGTGAAGGGATGACAGTGGACGTGGTGCAACTGTAGTGGTAATGGTCAAACAAATGCGGCGGTGGTTTGGAGGACAGTGAAAAAATATTTTTGGAGGGGTTCTCTGGTGGTAAGAGGTAATAGAGAGGGGGGTGCGAAATGACTAGGGGAAGACATGTGGAGGAGTGGGCGGTATCGGATACCACCCATTTCAGACCCCCCCCCCCCTCATGATAAAGTTTGAATGTTGTGGGGAAGATGAAACTAGATAAGGGTGGTCAGATGTGGGGAAGAGGAGCAGAGGAGGCAGAAAGGTGGAGGGTGGTTAGAGACAGAATGGCATGGCACACAGGTGGGACCGCCCACATCCCGTAGATCACAAACTTTAACACGATGTGGTGGAGGTAAACTCTAAAACCTATGAAGTGTGAAGTGTAGGGAGAGGGAGGTCATGTGGTAGGGAAAGGTGGGACCTCCCGCATCGCAAATCATAGATCTTAAGGTTTTTCTATGAGCGCGGAGGGGGGGGGGGGTAAAATCTAAAACTTGTGAAGTGCGAAGTGCGGGAAGAGGGACCCACCCACATCGCACATCATAATATTTATATTTTACCACACATCATAGAGTTTAGAGTTTTGTGGAAATGGAGTAAGTGCTAAAACCTGCAAACTGCGATTTGCGCTATTGGATGATGATGTGGCAGGATGGAGATGGAGCCCACTGCATCAGAAAAGTTATAAAGTAGAGAAAGGTTTCTGCGGTAAGGTAAGGTTTATGAGGTCTCATAGTATATATGATATATATACATATTTCAAGAAGCCATGAAGTGGGGGGCAGAGCTACTATGGTAGGGCCAACTACATCATGAATTAAACAACATAACTTGCGACTGCTTAAAGGGTAAGTTATAAAATGTGCGAAGTGCGATGTGCTAAACGCCGAAAAGTGCGGAAATGCGAAAGGTAAGGAAAATGTGAAATACAAGGTTTGTATGCGGATTTAGTAGTGTATAAAGGTTGGATGGGTCCCACCAAGTCACATATCACATTTCAAAAGGTTTGTAGGAGATGACAATTAAATGATTTTGGGATTTGGCCGATACGAAAGGCAATTTAAGTGTGCGGAAATGAAAAATAAAAAGGGAATGACTTAGGGAAAATGAAAATGAAAATGAAAGGGATAAATGGCATGGTTTAATGATTTAGGCGAAATGGAATGAAATGAAAGTACGAAGTTTTATCACCATCACACTTAATCAACAACACTTTCCTCTTTCAACTGAACTAAAGTCAGATAGATTCATTTGATGCTCTTAATAGTCAGGATTTTACCTTTTTCCTGAAAATAAATGATACCCATGGAATATTATTTTCAGTATGAAATACCTGAAAAAATAATTAGTCACCTTGTGATACAGTGAAATATAGGAGTCTAATAGTTGCTCCATCTGGGGATGGCAGCTCCTTTAGGAGGTGTCAAGAACATCGTAGAATAGTAGCCTGATACATTGGGTTGATCCCACAACTTGTATCTTGATCGGTCAAGAAACTTAGTGACTAGAAACTAGCTGGATTGTTCCTCCTGGCTTTGACTAATAAAAATAGACCACATGCTTGGCCAGCCAGCTTATTAGCATACTAAAATATGAAC
Source organism: Pinus albicaulis (assembly GCA_034641835.2). Classification (NCBI taxonomy): domain Eukaryota; kingdom Viridiplantae; phylum Streptophyta; class Pinopsida; order Pinales; family Pinaceae; genus Pinus; species Pinus albicaulis. The sequence continues at coordinate 37,322 of JAXQQM020070963.1, read as the reverse complement.
TGAAACTACAATTAAACTTATCCACTGCAATCCATCAAGCTGAACATACTGCTGCACCTTGAAAAATTGAATGATGAAACCATAATTAAGCTGAAACTAAAGTCTGAAACATACTGATCTAAAAATTAAAAGCATTCTAAAACTAATATTTGAAAGATGCTCAGAGTGTTGAGCTTATATGCACACCTACCTACCATAATCTACTGAAATTGATGCCTTTCTAGATGATACAATAATGCCAATGTACCCAGTCAAGCAACTGCCTTAATAATTCTTTCCTTTCAATTCTTTCCACCAAACTCAGAAACAAGCCTGTTAATGGCCTTTGATAAAGAATTCAACCTGATTCTCTTTATAGGAAGCTTGGTAAACCTAAAAAACAACAGAAATGTTGGAAATGTAGGTTGGATTTTTGAAGAAAAACTCCTCCATATAGACAGCAACAGGATCAAGGTACTCTTGAATTATTTCTGGGTATTCTGACTTAGCCAACTTAGCTTCATATCCCGGTACTACAGATGTGCTCTCCAGGTCTTCAATCAACTTGGAACATGTTTGCATGCTATATGATGAATGTTGTGTCAATACTTCTACTAGATCAGATAATGGGGAAGAATGGCTGATCATATCCATATCATAGAAGCTTTTGAGAGCATTATGAACACAGGAAGAATGACTTTGAAAGCAAAAACCATCCAACGTGTCTGCTATTGGGTCATGTGGTGCTTTAGATGGTAGTGTTGGTTCTTCTAAGACCTTGTGTTTTCTCTTATAACTATCAGCTGGGATGTGATCCCAATTCCCTTTTATAATCTGAAATGAATTAAAGCACAAAGGAAGAGAATCAAACTGGATCAACCCATCATTTGTTTCAGACTCTGTAATTTCATTTGCTACTTGACATTCAAAAGAACTCAAGGGCTGAACCCCCGGATCTAAAACAGATATTTTATCATCCATGATTTCCTCATCTGATTGGTGAGAGAGTTCTCTTCTCCTGTGATTATCAACTAGAACATGATCCAGATTCCCTTTCACAATTTGAAATGGATTAAAGCATAAGGGTAGAGACTCAAGATGTGTTGAATCCTCCTCTATTTCAGATCTTGTGATTTCAGTATGAGTCAGGGGGAGAACTTACAGATCTAAAACAAGGTTTGTATCATCCATCTCTTCCTTGACTAATTCATCAGAGCATTACTCCTAATTCCTATTTGAAAATTGCTTGTAATGCCCTCTTAAGATTGATGCAAAAGATATAGGAAGGAATTTTGTACTTGTTGGACAACGTCCTGCATTTTCCTCCTTACAATCTTGCTCATCATGCAAAGTTTCATTTCTATCTTTGTATGGTGGTGACCAGGCCTCTTCTTCCCATGGAGACAATGCTGGTTGCTATGTACAGTCAAGCTCAATCTCAACCTTATATTCTTCCTCTTGATAATCATATTCGAGATGGCTAAATCTGTATGCAAGGTCATCTTTCATGTACATTGTTGTTGAGGCTTTTCCTTCCTCCTTCTGATTTTGGACTTCATCTTTGGTTGTGTTGTGGATAGAGTACATGAAACAATCATTTTTTGTTTTAGGGTGTCCAATATGGGCTGCAAACTACTTTGGTACATTGATGTTTGTCTTTTCCAGAGCCAATGGAACATGATGGATCTGAACAACAAGTTCCTCTTTTCTGCTAATCATATGCATCATTTCATTGACTGTGTTTGTCAACATATCTACTTTTATCTCTGAAGATATCAGTTGCTCTTTTTCTATTTTGTCCTTCTTCATTTCTTTTAACTTTGCTTCCCTGTTTAGTAGGTTGGCTTCCACATCAACTTCCACATTTTTCATTTCTTCCAGGGTTGTAGGGTCCATTTCTCTTAACTAGAATGCCAAGATCAAAGGCATATGGGTAGTGCAAAGATAGCCCATATTGGGGGTGGCCTTATCTTAGCAGGCATCGAATAGTATGCCTTATTGAACCTGGCTGAAAAGTGTTGTATTGTCTCCCCAGGTTGTCTTTTTAAATGGTTATAAACCAATTTTTTACTTTACCTTGCAATGACAGGGAAAACATTCTGATACACACATCATCTCCTCCCACCTCAAACAAATCAAGGAAATCCTTAATATTTTGTATGTGCTTTTTGGAAATGATCTTTGCATTTTCTCCATCAAATTAGGGTAGATTATTTATAAAATTTGCAAGCAGGTCATGGAGGATAGGAGGAAAAACTAGAGGCTTGTATCTATCTAGGACTTTTACACGTATAGGCAGTACAACATGAGGCTTATAACCATTTGGGAATCCAACAAGAGAAGTAGATGTAGCCGGAGCCTCATGTTTCACTAGGTTTTCCACAAGTGCACGCGGGATGAGCACATGTGTATGAGTATGTACATGATCTAAAATTTGGGGCTTATCTTTTTTAGGCTCATTAATTTTCCAATGATCAATGTAAACCTTAGCAGTGTGCTCTTGATCGGGCTTAAAGTAGATAGAACATAGTTACAGATAAAAACAACAATTTCTTGAATCCAATTTGGGATTGAATACGTTCTCTTTCTAGGATGGTTGGTCATGTTTCAGGTCCTTCCTCCAGTTGTAATATCCCCAAATAGGGACTGCTCAACCATGCATGCATAAAAAACACATTTCAAATATATATGCTATAAATAATGAAATAAACTCTTGGATCCATTATATTAGACAATATAAAACCTAAATCCAAGAATAGAGCTGAAACAAATCAAATTAGGTGGGGTAAACATACCTCCCACACCTAGGATATCTAAAAAAGGCTAAAACCCCAAACACTACAACACATAAATTATTGCATAAAAGAGACTGCACAGTATAATGAGGTTTTGTACACAGAAATAGCAGAGACAAATGGATTTGAGATTATATTAAACAATATGGGTCAAGAACAAAGATCTAGTCTCCTTATTACAAAATCTAGAGAACCCGGAAAGGGTTTCTAGGCATACACCCAAATACAAATGGTGACCTTCAACAAAAAGACTGAATAATCACTGGAAACTGAAGTACAGGAGTGTAGAAGTCTATAAGAATATAGATCTGATGCAGATCTGATCAAAGGTCTTCCCCCATGGAAGAATCAACCCTCCAATCACAGGAAAACTCCCCGAAAGAGCCACAAAAGGCACTGCTGAAATTTCCCTCTAGAAATAACGCAATTCCAAAATGGAATAATGCTGTAAGTGATGGAAATGTGTTGGCCTGATTCCAAAGATCTGAAATCAGGCCAAGAGCCCTCCAAACTGATCCTTCAATAGCAGGAAACCTCCCTCCTATGCAAAACCAACTCAGAAAATGGGTTTCTCAACCCTCCACTGCAACACCCTGCAACTAAACACAACCTCCTGCAGAAATTGTGCTGAAACTAAAGACTGAAGCTTGGCACCAATGCCCGATGTGTGGAATGATAGATCATGTCTCTCCCAAGAGCTACTCAAAGGGAAGAGAAGGAATTCATGAACAGGAATACCTTAGTTCTAAACAACATCGACAATCTTAGCTAAACAGCTAAAGAGAGCAAATGTCTAAGAAGACATAAAAATATAATTCATTATCTAACCTCAAAATGGCTTCCATCCTCTTCCTTATAAACTAAGTGAGCCTTCTCACCTTGGGTCCCACTCATTAGGGTTTCCACCATCACACAAACAATCTCCCTCCAAAACTGCGTTGTACCTTCATTAGAGCCACTCCTCTAAACTGCACTGTTTGATTTGGTCAAGGTTGACCTCTTCAACCTGCTTCAGCCCTTTTCACACCTAAGGGTCTTCAATCCAGCTCACATATAGTTGTCTAGGTTGAACCTCATTCATATTGAGCTATTTTTATTGCTGATCCACTCCTCTATTTATGCTGTTGACTTGGTCAAACTTGAATTTTTCCACATGCAAAGTGTCCCTGTTCACACATGAGAGTGTAAAATCCAGCTGGAATTATGATCCAATTTCACACTATGAGGGATTTTATTCTTATTTCTGAAATTTATGGGCCTACTTACCCATTTATTCATCTCCTAAGTGACATCAGCAAAAGTTAATATTCCAATTTGTTGCATGCAAATTTTGGAATATTACACCAGTGGAGTATTTGAATGGAACTGATTTGAATTGGAGTCGCCAGGTGGATGATTTCAACTTTCTTATGTCTGTGTTGTTGTCCACCATAAAAAACTAGCTACCAATCTTGGAACATACTTGAATCATACAATATTTTGACTAGGATTTCTGAGTTCTAGTGAAATATTAAGCTTTTTCAATAACTCATCCCCAGTATGGTTGCCATTATTTTAGCACCCTGTAATTTTTAAGATTGGAAAGAATAAACGATAGAGGACAACATCAAAGCTCTTTGGAGTCCAGGACCTATCCTTCCTAGACTTAGAGAGGGCTCTCTTTGTTTTTTATGATTTAACTTGATAATTCTAAATGTTGATATTAGGCTAGTTACAGTGATGGGGGTATGGATTGTTTTGATTGATTGTGTGGTTGGACAGACAGAGTGGTGAAACTTAATCCATTGGGATATGGAGTCATAAAAGGCTGAATTGTGCATAAAATTTTCAAGGGAATTCACAGAGCCAGCTAACTATCTAGAGCGAATCTTACTAGTAGTGTGAAATGAAAAAGGAGGAGGAGATTAAGGTTCAACATAAATGAAGAGCAGACTGTCTCTAAATTCTGCATTTGGGCCTCAAAGGAAAACATTAAGATAAAAAACACAAAAATAATTAAGGTGCTCTCTTAGCAAATCTTAATCTCAATTTTCTGTTTTGAAATTAGATAAATTTATGCACAGCATGAAAAGACAGAGGAAAAACATTAACACAGAAAATATACATCACCATTAACATAGTTCAAGAATCCTGTGAACGGTCTCTTATTATTGATGCCCAACTCAAACAATTACAGTGTTCCAATACTTCTTACAATGCAAGTTTCAGCAGGGTCCAATTTTCCAACCCCTGATACTACTAAGGTATGGAGTATTTATCTAAATACTAAGTTGGTTTCCCTAACTTACTCGACAACCTTTCATTGATTACAATTTAGCATAAAATGGACAAGTGTGGCCATGAAAGGCCTGAGCAAAAATCACTTATAGCAACATCGCCTTTGGAATTAATTCTGGGAAACTCTTCATAGATCCAAACGCTTCGATGGCTCTTCGTAGGATCAAAAAATAATCTTGGAGGTGGCTGTGATGGTCACGAAGAGGTAAAAAATGGTGGCTCTGACACCTATCCTTGATTTTCATAAAACTGGAATTTAGAAATTAAATCTGGTGCAGTGCTGGTTACTTTTCATTATTTGGGTGATTATGCTGATGTGTTCTGTATGAATGCCCTTTGCCTAACTCAACCTCCTTTTCTTGCACACCTTGTTGTGGCTTATTTTATTACAAGTCCTTTTGCTATTTTTTGGCATGTTTCTTCATAAAATGGTGCACAAACCTCATAAGCTCAGATGTGAAGGGATGACGGTGGACGTGGTGCAACAGTAGTGGTAATGGTCAAAAGAATGCGGTGGTGGTTTGGAGGACATCCTAAACAAATTTTCGGAGGGGGTCTTAGGTGGTAAGCGGTAATAGAGAGTGGGGTGTGAAATGACGAGGGGAAGACACATGGAGGAGTGGGCAGTATCAGATATTACCCATTTCAGACCCCCCCCTTCATGTAAAGTTTGAATGCTGCGGGGAAGAAGAAAATAGATAAGGGTTGTCGGATGTGGGGTAGAGGAGCAAAGGAGGTGGAAAGGTGGAGGGTGGTTAGAGATGGAATGACGTGGCACACAGGTGGGACTTCTCGTAGCTTGCAGATCACAAAATTTAACACGAGGTGGTGGAGGTAAAATCTAAAGCCTGCGAAGTGCGAAGTTCAGAGAGAGGGAGGTGACATGGCAGGGAAAGGTGTGACTGGCCACATCGTAAATCGTAGATCTTAAGGTTTTTCTATGAGCGGGGGGTGGGGGGCTAAAATCTAAAACTTGTGAAGTGCGAAGTGTTGGGAGAGGGACCCACCCACATCGCACATCACAATATTTATATTTTACCACACATTGCAGAGTTTAGAGTTTTGGGGAAATGCTGTAAGTGCTAAAAACTGCGAAGTGTGATTTTCACTATTGGATGATGATGAGGCAAGATGGAGATGGAGCCCACTACATCAGTGGAGTTATAAGGGTGAAAGGTTTCTGTGTTAAGGTAAGTTTTATGAGGTTTCATAGTATATATGATATATCTACACATTTCAAGCGGCCATGAAGTGGGGGGCAGAGCTGCTATGGTAGGGCCAACTGCATCGCAACTTGAACAACATAACTTGCGGGCGCTTAAAAGGTAAGTTATAAAATGTGCGAAGTGCAACGTGCTAAACATTGGAAAGTGCAGAAAGGTGAAAGGTATGGAAAATGTGAAATACAAGGTTTGTATTCAGATTTGGTAGTGTATAAAGGTTGGATGGGTCCCACCAAGTCACATATCGCATTTCAGAAGGTTTGTAGGAGACAGAAATTAAAGGATTTTGAGATTTTGTCGATGCGAAAATAAATTTGAGTGTGTCTAAATGAAAAATAAAAAGGGAATGAATTAGGGAAAATGAAAATGAAAGTGATGAATGGTATGGTTTAATGGAATGAAATTAAGGTATGGAGTCTACTCACCATCACACTTAATCATCAACCCTTTCCTCTTTTAGCTGAACTAAAGGTGGATAGATTCATTTGATGCTCTTGATAGTCAGGATTTCCCTTTTTTCCTGAAAATAAATGATAGCCATGGAATATTATTTTCAGTATGAAATACCTGAGGAAATAATCAGTCACCTTGTGATACTGTGAAATACAGGAGTCTAACAGTGGCTCTAGCTGGGGATGGAAGCTTCTTCTGGAGGTGTCAAGAACATCATAGACTAGTAGCCTGGTCCATTAGGTTGATCCCACAACTTGTATCTTGATCTTTCAGGAAACTTAGTGACTGGAAACTAGCTGGAATTTTCCTCTCGACTTTGACTGATAAAAATAAGCCACATGCATGGCCAGCCTGTTTATTAGCATACTGAAATCTAAACTGAAACTACAATTGAACTTATCCACTGCAATCTATCACGCTGAACATATTGCTGCACCTTGAAAACTTGAATGATGAAACCAGAACTAAGTTTAAACTAAAGTCTGAAACATACTGATCTGAAAATGAAAAGAAATCTAAAACTAATATTTGAAAGATGCTCAAAGTGTTGATCTTATTTGCACACGTACCTACCCTAATCTACTGAAGTTGTTGCCTTTCTAGATAATACAATAATGCCAATGTACCAAGTCAAGCAATTGCCTTAATAATTATGTCCTTTAAATGCTTTCCACCAAACTCAAAAACAAGCCCGTTAATGGCCTTTGATAAAGAATTTCAGCCTGATTCTCTTTACAGGAAGCTTGGTAAACATGAAAAACAACAGAAATGATGGAAATGTATGTTGGATTTGTGAATAACAACTCCTCCATATAGACAACCACTAGATCAAGGTACTCTTGACTTATTTCTAGGTATTATGACTTAGCCAACTTAGCTTCATATCTCGGTACTGCAGATGTTCTCTCCAGGTCTTCAATCAACTCGGAACATGTTTTCATGCTATCTGATGAATGTTGTGTCAATACTTCTACTGGATCAGATAATGGGGAAGAATGTCTGATCATATCCATATCATAGAAGATTTTGAGAGAATTAAGAACACGGGAAGATTGAATTTAAAAGCAGAAATCATCCAATGGGTCTGCTATTGGGTCAGGTGGTGCTTTAGATGGTGGTGTTGGTTCTTCTGAGACCTCATGTTTTCTCTTATAACTATCAATCAGGATGTGATCCCAATTCCCTTTTATAATTTGAAATGCATTAAAGCACAAAGTAGAGAATCAAACTAGATCAACCCATGATCTATTTCAGACTCTGTAATTTCATCTACTACTTGACATTCAAAAGAACTCAAGAAATGAACCCCCAGATCTAAAACGGATATTTTATCATCCCTGATTTCCTCATCTGATTGGTGAGAAAGTTCTCTTCTCCTGTGATTATCAACTAGAATGTGATACAGATTCCCTTTCACAATCTGAAATGAATTAAATCATAAGGGTAGTGACTCAAGATGTGTTGACTCCTCCTCTATTTCAGATCTTGTGATTTCAAGATGACTCAAGCGGAGAACTTCCAGAACTAAAATAGGGTTTGTATCATCCATCTCTTCCATGATTGATTCATTAGAGCATTCCTCCTCCTTCCTATTTTCAATTTGCTTGTAATGCTCTCTTAAGAGTGAGGCAAAAGATATAGGAAGGCATTTTGTACTTACTGGACAACTTCTTGCATTTTCCTCCTTACAATCTCACTCAGCATGCAGGGTTTGGTTTCCGTCTTTTCACGGTGGTGACCAAGCCTCTTCTTCCCACGGAGACAACGCTGGTTGCTCTATACAGCCAGCTTCAATCTCAACCTTATAGTCTTCCTCTTTATAATCATATTTGAGATGGCTACCTCTTTATGCAAGGTCATCTATCATGTACATTGTTGTTGAGGATTTTCTTGCCTCATTCTGATTTTGGACTTCATCTTTGGCTGTGTTGTGGATAGAGTACATGAAACGATAATTTTTTGTTTTAGGGTGTCCAGGATGGGCTGCAAACTACTTGGGTACATTTATGTTTGTATTTTTTGAAACCAATGGAATATTGTAGAAATTATATATCATATGCATGTATATATCCAGATTCTCCTGATCTAACAATATTTAACTTCTTGCTAAATACATAATCCTTCCACTTTTAATCTTTTGCAGAAATTTAAAACTCAATTGCGAACACATGGCGCAATAAAAACAATCGCATATAACACAGTTGTTTAACGGGAAAGCCTGAAGCTGAAAACCCAACTATCATATATTATGTATCATGGAGATCATGTAACAATCTCATACAAAGCTTAGTACATCAAGCTCTCAGTACAATCAATTGTCACACACTAACATGAAGAAATATGCAAATCCATGCACTGATTTCTTGCCACTTGATAGCCTACCTCCACTACGCAATCCCTACTGAAGAAGACTCCAGAATGGATTCGAATTGGCCTTGCCTTGACTGCGCAATCCTCATTGGCAACTCCAATGTGTCTATGATGCAATCAATGCATCACTATAGTCACAACAGATAGTCCATCTCACCCTCTCACTTATCCCTCCATTGGGTCTCCACTGGAACTGACATGCACTGTAGTTAACAACTTTATTTGTTGAGTTGTTAGTGAGTTATTAGTTGTGAATTAATTAACTAATTAATTCACTTAACTCTCACTAGTGTATCTTTCAGTTAGACTAGATACAACTAGCTCAACTGAGTTTAACTCTAATAACTAAGTTAAACTCAATAACAACTCCATTAAATACTCTTCCAACTCTATCATAACTTTGCCACTTTAGTTCTAACTAAGTCCTCCATGCATGAACCACCAGTAAACCCTAGGAATTGCGTAATTCCTTCAACTCACTGATTTTCCAAATCTGTTCACTGAAATAAAGTGCTCCAAGAGAATAAGTTGATGTTTATTGTCAGATTATTATTAAGAGCTAATAATAATCGACATGCATCTATTTTTAGATCGACAATATATAAATAGACTTCGCCCAATATTCTAAAAACAGAATTTCATCTATTTTTCCAACTTGACCAACCATCCACAAATAGCATCCTGCAACTTCTGAAATATGATCACCATGTCTAAAAATAGACATAGTCTAAAAATAGACTTACACCTAAAAATAGCCTATGAACCACTTAGTGAAGGTGACTGATTTTCACTAAGCTTCATCATCTTGTTGAATCTCAACACTCCCTCTCAACAAGATAGGGATTATCCTTCACCCCGATCCTGCCTCTATGGTATTCAAATTTTCTCCTACCGAGTGCCTTCTTCAGAATATCTGCATCCTGATCTTTCGTAGGAATGTACTGAAGCAACATGATCTTCCACTACACGCAATATCTGATATGATGATACCAGATATCAATATGTTTAGATCTATCATGAAATAGAGGATTAATCAAGAGTTTAATGCAACTCTGATTATCACAATGTATCACTGTAGGATCTGAATGTGAACTGAACAAACCAAATAGGATCTTCCTCATCCAGATAGCCTCACATGCAGCTTGATTTGCTGCCATGTATTCTGCTTCCGCTGAACTGAGTGCCACAAATATTTGTCTCCTGCCGTACCAAGAAACTGTTTTAGATCCGATATTGAAAACCCCTCCTGATGTGCTCCTTCTGTCTGTTAGGTTGCCTATCTAATCTGCATCCGTGAAGCCATGCAACTTCACCTCATCCATCTGTCTGTACCATAATCCATACTCAGATGTGCCCCTGAGATACCTCAGGACATGATTTCCTGCCTTCCAAAAGAGCTTGGTAGGCTTAACCATCGCTTGTGAAAGTTGGTTCACTGCATAGCATATGTCCGGTCTTGTATTAACTAAATACATGAGCGAACCCACCAACTATCGATAAACAGTGGCATCCACTACCTTTGTTGATGTAGCATTCTCTTTCCTCCAATTTCCTGGAAGAGGAGCATCAATAGGCTTGCAACCTTGCATGTGAAACTTCTCAAGTATCTCTCGAGAATACTTGCCTTGAGACACAAACATTTCACCTTCCCGCTGCCATATTTCCAATCCAAGGAAATAATGAAGGAGGCCAAAATCCTTCATCTCAAACTCCTTTGCAAGATTTGCCTTGCATGAGTGTATCAACTGCTCGTCACCCGTTAGTATTAAATCATCTACATAAAGAACAATCATTAAAAGCTTACCCTCCACCATAATTTGGTACAGGTTTGCAACCGCCTCACTCTTGGTGAAGCCAAGTCCAGTGAAATAGTCGTCAATCCATGTGTACCAAGCACGAGGTGCTTGTTTTAGCCCATACAATGCTATTTTGAGCCTACACACATGCGACTCAATACTGAAGATCTCAAATCCTTCAAGCTACTCAATTTACACCTCTTCTTCAATGATCCCATTAAGGAACGTAGTCTTCACATCCATCTGATGAATGTGCCAACCCCTCTGTGCTGAGAGAGCAAGGATGGTCCTTATGGAAGAATACCATGTGATAGGTGCAAATGTTTCTTCATAATCAATCCCCTCGATCTGTGAGAAGCCTCGGGCAACAAATCTTGCCTTATACTTCTCAACACTCCCATCAGCATCTTTCTTTACATTGTAGATCCATCTTGATCCTACAACTGATTTACCCACTGGCCTTGGAACAATCTCCTAAGCACTGTTTCTGAAAATGGAGTCATACTCCTCCACCATGGCATCTACCCATGTGGGATCCTGCACTGCTTCTTCAAAAGAAAATGGCTTTGTCACGATGCACTTGCTCATAAGAGCCATGTATCCAGTAAATTAGTCAAGTGACTGTTTCTGTCTGCACTATGATGTAGGGACTCCTACATTCTGTGCCACATCAAGCTTTAGCCTCTCAGCTTCTGTGGTACGCTTTCTGCCTATTCTGATTTTTGGTTCTGCATGAGTGGACCCCTTCACACCATGAATCTCCTCCTGTGGCTGATCCACATCTAGAGGTTCATCTTTAGGAACAAGTAGCTCCCTCTCAAGCGACAACTTCATGGATTTCACCTCTTAGAATTTTATATTTTGTCGCACCACAGTCATTCGACTATTTGGAAAATACACATGATAATTATGGGGTGTTTCTGTGTACCCCACAAATATCCCAACTTCTGCAGTCAGCTCCAGCTTCTTCTTGGTGTCCTTTATCACATGAATGTAAAAAGATGAGCCAAAAATCTTCAAATGAGAAATATCAAGCTTCTTACCAGTAAAAGCTTCTTCAGGTGTACTCATGCCAAGTACTCTATGAGGCCAATGGTTTTGCACATAAACCGCAGTGTTGCATGCTTCCGCCCACAAGTGCATCGGTAGGCCTTGGTCATGCAACATAGCTCGTGCAACACCCACAATCATTCTGTTCTTCCTCTCTATGACCCCATTATGTTGTGGGTTATGAGGCACTATGAGTTCTCTTCGAATTCCTTCTTTGCTATAGAAGTCTTTGAATTCGTTCGAGATATATTACCACCATTATTGCTCTGCAGAGCCTTCACTTTATTCCTCGACTCCTTCTCCACCAATGCTTTAAACTCACAGAACTTTGAGAATGTTTCACTTTTCTTCTACATGAAGAAGATCCAGCATCTACGAAAATATTCATCAACAAAAATAACATAATACCTATATTTTTTTGTTACGATAGAGGTCCACACACGTCTGTGTGAATTCTCTCTAGGATCACTAAAGCACGGTTCTCCTTCTCATGAAAGGTGGTTTTAAAAAACTTACTCATAGTACATCCCTTGCACTGATCTGACTGTGCAAGAGTACCCTTGGGAAGTACAGTAGAAATCTGCTGCAAAATATTCAAAGCACCATGGTGAAGATGACCCAATCTCCTATGCCATAATTCTCCCTCATCCTAGATCACCACTTCTTCTACTTTTCCCATCATTATAGTGCAGCCATCTACCTCTAGCTTGTAGAGATTCTTAACTCAAATACCTATCCTCTTGGTTTGACCCATTTTTTTATGTCGTAGGAAATCTTTTACCTCATTGAAAACAACATCGTAACCTCTGTCTTCCAACGCTGCGACCGAGACTAAGTTCTTCTTCAGACCGGGAACATGCATAACATCTTTCAACATTAATGGTTTACCTGAATACCTCTCAAAGGTAATGGTCCCAATTCCGATCGCACTGTATTGACCATCGTCTCCCATCTCTATATGCATTTGGAGATCTTTCTCCTCCAAGTCACTAAACAACTCCTTGTCTCCCGTCATATGGAAAGACGCACCACTATCAAGATACCACATCGGTCCCATTGAGCTTGAAACCAAGCATGCGATCAAAGAGAAATCAAGTTCAAATTGCGAGGCTAAGGCCTCACCCGATACAACTCTAGCAACCTTCTTGTTCTTCTTCTTTTGTGGGCAGTTAGTGGCAAAATTCCCATGTTTGTGACAATGAAAACACTTCACCTTGGACAAATCCTGCTTCTTGCCTTTAGCCTCAAATTTTGGAGGGAATTTAATCCCCTTTCCTTTCCTTTTTTTGGCAGCCAAAGCGCAATTCTCTTCATCATCAATCTACAATAAAGATTCATCCCTAGTACTTTGCCTTATCTCCTCCTGCACAAGATCTGACCAAAGTTGCTCCCAACCCGACAGTTTCTCTCATCCATTGACAGAGTCTTCGTAGCTATGCCAAATCTTCGGAAGCTCAAGGAGAGCCATGCTCACCAAGTCATCATCATCAATAGTAATCCCTACACTTCCCAGTTCATCCCTATAGTGGAAAAACTTCATGAGATATTCTGGAATACTATCGCCCTTCTCCATTTTTATTTTTTTGAGCTTATCTTTCAACGCCAACTTCCTCTTGTCGCTACTGCTTTGGAACAAATCTGTCAAAGCCTTCCACATTGCAAATGGAGTGGATTTCCCATGAAGGATAGACACAATATGTTCCTTCACACCTTCCAATAGAATCCTTCTTGTCTTTGCTACCTTCTTTTGCCATGCGTTAAGTAATGTAGCATCGCTAGAACCAGGCTTAGGAACATCGCTATCGATAAACTCCTTTAGTCCATTATCTTCTAGCACTGCCACCATCCTATCCTTCTAGGATATGTAATTCAAGCTACCCTCAAGGGCATACTCCAATCGCAACCCATTGAAAGACATTTCAATGTATACTCAATTGTTGCATAAAGAAATTTCTGCAGCAAATTCGAATTGTCCACCAACACAAACTCAACAATTCTTCACAATTGCAATCTTCAAGAATTAACACTGCTATGATACCATGTAGAAATTATATATCATATGAATGTATATATCCATATTCTCCTAATCTAACAATATTAATCTTGTTTCTAAATACAGAATCCTTCCACTGTTAAGCTTTTGAGAAAATTTAAAACTCAATTGCAAACACATGAAGCAATAAAAACAATCTCACATAACATAATTGTTTAACGGGAAATCCTGAAGATGAAAACCCCAACTATCATATATTATGTATCATGGAGATCATGTAAAAATCTCATACAAAGCTTAGTACATCAAGCTCTTAGTATAATCAATCGTCACACACTAACATGAAGAAATTTGAAAATCCATGCACTAATTTCTTGCCACCTGATAGCCTGCCTCCAATGCGCAATCCCTACTGAAGAAGACCCCAGAATGAATTCAAATTGGCCTTGCCTTGACTGTGAAATCCTCTTTGGCAACTCCAATGTGTGTGTGATGTAATCAATGCATCACTATAGTCACAAGAGATAGTCCATCTCACCCTTTCACCTATCTCTCCACTGGGTCTCCACTAGAACTAACATGCACTGTAGTTAACTGCTGTATTTTTTTAGTTGTTATTGAGTTATTAGTTGTGAATTAATTAACTAATTAATTCAATTAACTCTCACTAGTGTATCTTTCAGTTAGACTAGATACAACTAGCTCAACTGAGTTTAACTCCAATAACTGAGTTAAACTGAATAACAACTCCATGAACTACTCTTCCAACTCTATCATAACTTTTCCACTTCAGTTCTAACTGAGTCCTCCATGCATGAACCACCAGTAAACCCTGGGAATTGCATAATTCCTTCAACCCACTGATTTTCCAAATCTTTTCACTGAAATAAAGTGCTCCAAGAGAATAAGTTGATTTTTATTGTCGAATTATTATTAAGAGCTAATAATAATCGACATGCATCTATTTTTAGATCGACGATCTATAAATAGACTTCGCCCAATATTCTAAAAATGGAATTTCATCTATTTTTCCAACTTGACCAACCATCCACAAATAACATCCTGCAACTTCTAAAATATGATCACCATGTCTAAAAATATACATAGTCTAAAAATAGACTTACAGCTAAAAATAGCCTGCGTCCCACTTAGTGAAGGTGACCAATTTTCACTAAGCTTCATCATCTTTTTGAATCTCAAAAAATATGAGGGATATGAACATAAATTTCCTCTTTCCTACTAATCATATGCATCATTTCGTTCATTGTGTTTGTCAACATATCTAGTTTTATCTCTGAAGATATCAGTTGCTCTTTTTCTGTTTTGTCCTTCTTCATTGCTTTTAACTTTGATTCCCTATTCAGCAGGTTGGCTTCCACATCAACTGCCACATTTTTCATTTCTTCTAGGGTTGCAGTGTCCCTTTCTCTTAGCTGGAATGTCAGATCTGGATCAAAGGGATCTGGGTAGTGCAAGAGAGCCCATCCTGGGGCTGGCCTTATCTTAGTAGGAATCGAATAGTATGCCTTATTGAACCTAGCTGAAAAATGTTGTACTGTCTCCCCAAGCAGTATTTTTAAATGGTTATACTCTTCTATGATGAGAAAAACATTTCCCACGATCACCTTTCTATCTAGGAAAACTTGAGTGAATTGATGAAAATTGCTAATGCTTGCAGCTGGAAGATATTTAAACCAATTTTTAACTTTACCTTGCAATGATAGGGAAAACATTTTGATAGGCACATCATCTTCTCCCACCTAAAACAGATCAAGGAAATTCTCAAGATTTTGTATGTGATTTTCGACAGTGATGTTTGAATTTTCTCCATAAAATTTGGGTATATTATTGATAAAATTTGTAGGGAGGTCATGGAGGATAGGAGGAAAAACCAAAGGCTTGTATTTGTCTAGGACTTTTACAAGTATAGGCAGCACAACATGAGGCTTATAACCATTTGTGAATTCAGCAAGAGATGGAGATGTAGCATGAGGCTCATGTTTTAGTAGGTTTTCCACAAGTGCATGCGGGATGCACATAGGTGTATGAGTATGTACATGATCTAAAATTCGGGGCTTAGACTTTTTAGGCTCATTAATTTGCCAATGATCAATGTAAACCTCAGCAGTGTACTCTTGATCAGGCTTAAAGTAGGATAGAACATAGTTATAGATAAAAACAAATATTTCTTGAATCCAATTTGGGCTTGAATACTTTCTCTTTCTAGGCTGGTTGGTCATGTTTCAGGTCCTTCCTCAAGTGGATTCTTTGAATGGAACTGATCTGAATTAGAGTCTCCAGGTGGATGATTTCAACTTTCTTGTGTCTGGCTTGTAGTCCACCATCAACAACCAACTACCAATCTTGGAACATACTTGAATCATACAATATTTTGACTAGGGTTTCTTATTTTTGATGAAATATTAAAATTTTGCAATAACTCATCCCCAGTATGGCCACCATTATGTTAGCGCCCTGTAATTTGTAAGATTGGTAAGAAAAAATGACAAAGGACAACATCAAACCACTTTGGAGTCCAGAACCTAGCCTTCCTAGACTCAGAGAGGGCTCTCCTATTTTTGATGATTTAAATTGATAATTCTAAATTCTGATATTAGGCTAGTTACAGTGATGGGGGTATGGATTGTTTTGATTGATTGTGTGGTTGGACATACAAAGTGGTGAAACTTAATCCATTGGGCTATGGAGTCATAAAAGGCTGAATTGTGCATCAAATTTTCAAGGGCATTCACAGGGAAAGCTAACTATGTAGATTAGATCTTACTAGCAGTGTGAAATGGGAAAGGAGGATGAGATTAAGGTAAAACATAAATGTAGATCATATTGGCTGTGAATTCTGCATTCAGGTCTCAGAGGAAAAAATTAAGATAACAAACACAGACATAATTAAGGTGCTCTCTTAGCAAATATTAATCCAAATTTTCTATTTTGAAATCAGATAAATTGATGCACAACATGAAAATATAGAGGAAAAACATTAACACAGAGGAAATACATCACCATTAACATAGCTCAATAATCCTATGAATGGTCTCTTATTATTGATGCCCAGCTCAAACAGTTACAGTGTTCCAATACTTCTTATAATGCAAGATTCAGTAGGGTCCAATTTTCTAACCCTTGATACTACTAAGGTATGTAGTATTTATGTAAAGACTAAGTCGGTTGCCCTAACTTACTCGGAAACCTTTCATTGATTACAATTTAGCAGAAAGTGGACAAATGTGGCCATGCAAGGCCTGAGCAAAAATCACTGACAACAACACCACTTTTGGAATTAATTTTGGGCAACTCTTCGTAGATCCAAACGCTTCAATGGCTCTTCGTAGGATCAAACAATAAGCTTGGACGTGGTAGGATGGTCACGAAGAGGTAAACAATGGTGACTCTAACATCTGACCCTGATTTTTAGAAAAGTGGCATTTAGTAATTAAATCTGGTGCAACGCTAGTTACTTTTCATTATTTGGGTGATTGTGATGATGTGTTCTGTATGAACTCCCTTTTCCCAACTCAACCTCCTTTGCTTGCACACCTTGTCAGGGCTTATTCTATTACAAGTCCTTCTGTCAGGTTTTGGCCTATTTCTTCATAAAATGGTGCACAACTCTCATAAGCCCGGACGTGAAGGGATAAATCTGGACATGGCACAGCTGCAGTGGTAATGGTCAAACGAATGCAATGGCGGTTTGGAGGACAACATAAAAAAAATTTTAGAGGGGGTATCAGGTGGTAAGCAGTAATAGAGAGGGGGGGGGGGGAGAAATGATGAGGGGAAGACACGTGGAGGAGTGTGCGGTATCGGATACCACCGACAGTATTCCCCCCCTCTCATGATAAATTTTGAATGCTACGGGGAAGCCGAAACTAGATAAGGGTCATCGGATGTGGGGAAGAGGAGCGGATGAGGCGGAAAGGTGGAGAGTGGTTAGAGATGAAATGAGGTGGCACATAGGCGGGATCGCCCGTAGCCCACAAATAAAAACTTTAACACAAGGTGGCAGAGGTAAACACTAAAACCTATGAATTGCGAAGTGCAGGGAGAGGGAGGTAATGTGGTAAGGAAAGGTGGGACCATTCGCATCAAAAATTGCAGATCTTAAAATTTTGCTATGAGTGCCAGGGAGGGGGGGGGGGGGGGGGGGTAAACTCTAAAACTTGCGAAGTGTGGGGACAGGGACCCACCCACATCACACATTGTAATATTTATATCCTACCACACATCGTAGAGTTTAGAGTTTTGGGGAATTACGGTAAGTGCTAAATCCTGCGAAGTGTGATTTGCATTATCGGATGCTGATGTGGTAGGATGGAGATGGAGCCCATTGCATCAATGGAGTTATAAACTGCCGAAAGGTTTCTGCGATAAGGTAATGTTTATGAGGTTTCATAGTATATATGATATATCTACGTATTTCAAGTGGCCATGAAGTGGGGGGCGAAGCTGCTATGGTAGGGCCAACCACATCGCAACTTGAACAACATAACTTGCGGGCACTTAAAAGGTAAGTTATAAAATGTGCGAAGTGAGACGCGCTTAACACTGGAAAGTGTGGAAAGGTGAAAGGTAAGGAAAATGTGAAATACAAGCTTTGTATGCAAATTTGGTAGTCTATAAAGGTTGGATGGGTCCCACCAAGTTGCATATCGCATTTCGAAAGGTTTGTAGGAGACGCTGAAATTAAAAAAATTTGGGATTTGGCCAATGCAAAAAGAAATTTGAGTGTGCAAAAATGAAAAATAAAAAGGGAATGACTTACGTAAAATGAAAATGAAAGGGATAAATGGTATGTTTTAATGATTTACGGGAAAATGAATGAAATGAAAGTATGGAGTTTGCTCACCATCACACTTAATCAGCAACACTTTCCTCTTTCAATTGAATTAAAGGAAGATAGATTACTTTGATGCTATTGATAGTTAGGATTTCCCTTTTTTCCTGAAAATAAATTATAGCCATGGAATATTATTTCCATTATGAAATACCTGAGGAAATAATTAGTCACCTTGTGATACTGTGAATTACAGGAGTCTAACACACTCGATGTAATATTCCCAAATGGGAAAAGCAGGAATATAGTGAAGAATGCTGGAACAAATGTGTAGATCATCATTTGAAAGCAAGAGGACAATATGGATACCTTTCATATGTTATAACAGTAGCAAAATATACATAAGAAATGGGCCATAAGATGCATAATAGGGAAGTATAAGCTTCCAATGGACAAAATCCCTCAATATGAGGTGCTGAAACTATGTAGAAAAGTTGGAAGACCCTTACAACGTTATTTTATTAGATCTGCCACAAAAAATGATTATACATCAGATCTAGGGCTGATATGTGCCTCAAAATATAGGTCTATATCATATTTGTGCACTTTACAACCTCCTTTGAATATCCCCTTAAGGGTTTTCAGCAAAACAACAAGTATAAGTTGTAGATATGAGATCTAAGACTGTAGATCTACTGAAAAATACAGATCTGGAAAGTGTGGCTGATTTGATATGATCAATAAAATAGCCTCCTCCAATAGATCCTCTTAGTGAAAGGCAGATCCCCTTCACTAGAAAACCAGCTCTCCAAATGGTGTGCTAAACCACCCTGCAACTCCTCCTACAGAAATAACGCAGATTTAGAAGAAAAATATGTTGTAGGGATGAATAACCAATTTTCCTGATGCCAAGATCTAAAAATATGCTCAATGGCCTTCAATACTATCCTCCCAATGGAAAGGAAGCCTTCTCCACTGAAAATGAGCAATGAAATGGCCTAGATCTAGAGATCTAATCACCACTTGCTGAAACCTGCAAAAAAAACCAAACCCTCAACAGGATCTATGCTGTAGTTGAAAGAAGAAGCTTGGCCTTAAGCCTGATAGTGGACCATGTAGTACAAGACTCCTCCAAGAGCTCCTCAATCAAAGAGGTGTGATTCCCTATCATGAACACCCTGTGCTAAACAACAAGAGAAAGTTTAATGTATAAACATACCATATATTCAAAAATATCAAATACATAACATAACATAATGAGAAATGGCTACCATCCTCTTCCTTAAATAAGATATGAGTTTGAAAACCCTAAGCCCCATCCAAAAATATCACTACACTCACACAAAGAACCTCCATCTAAAACTACATTGTCCCTCATTAATGACCACTCCTCCATGTCGGTGCTGTTGATTTGGTCAAGGTTGACCGAGTCAAAGTGATCCAACCCCTTTTCACACCAAGGGTGCTTAAATAAGCTGCCAAGATTTGTCTCTTTCACATTTGGTATTTATCTATTCATTATTAAGGAGAATTATGGACTCCCTTTGTCCTCTTATTGTTTAAACAAATCAATAAAACAAAATTGAATATTCCAACTAGCTCATGGCTAATTGGGAATATTACAATCCTCCCTTCCCAAATGTTGTTTGTCCTCAAGAAAATGATAAGGCGAGTGCTACAACCCTCCATCCTTAGTGACACCAACATGTGATAGGCTTCCTTCATAAGCTAAGTGTCTACCAATCCAATCCTCCATGAATTGCTCCTCCAAATTTCTCATGAGATGCAAATAATCCATCCCATAAGGAGACAATAATTCAAATGAAACAAACATGGTTTGCCCAATTTTCTCCCTTAAACATGTAGCATAATGAACATGGAGAATCTCTCTCCCATAGGGCACATACATACCTCCCATCCTCCCTCCAAACATTCCCATAAAATGTATAAGTACATCATCAATGTATGGGATCAAAATTAAATACATACAAATAGAAATTTGCATAAATGAAGGTGGGTCATAGTCCCACATGTGGAACCAATGTTGTAAATCTCTTTACTGCATCAGATCATGATGTGGTAAGTGGTTTCCACACCAATTACTTGCTGCCCAAGTCATCTCACCATGCCTGAAAGTGTGAGATATATTTGGTGCCTTAGGAATGCACCCACAATGATACAAAATCTCCCTTTGATCTCCAAGGGAGTGGCCATGTTCAGAAATTTTTTTGGCCCAAAGTTGGCCATGAAGTTTATATGGAATATTATTCCTTCTTGGAGCTATGGCCTGCATATACATGGTGAAATAATGTAAATAATAATCAAATGAAACATTAGATACACAAGCATGTTCTTCACCAATATTTCTCCTCATAAAAATGGAGTGGTGCATAGATCTATCTCATCTCATTCCAAAAGAGGAAAGAGGTGGTTCAATTAACTCCTTTAAAGAGTTATGTTGCTCTCCCAACTCCACATAGTTCATGCATATTTGAAAATGATGATTTAGTTCTTCTTCAAAGCCCTTCCAAGTGTAGCTTTCCATGATAGTGTTGTAGGCCTTCATGGAATAAGTATGGCTGAAAGAGAACTCTTCATAGGCCCTTTGTAGCAACTTCTCCTTCAGCTTGGAGGCTCTAGATAATAATATCCTACCATGATAGTATATGACTCCCTCTTGGACTGAATAGCCCTCTTCATGTAGCTGGTTATTAAGTATCATGCATGTGAAAAGATCCTTGGAATAATCCTCCAATAGTTGGGATTTCCAATATGGATCAATATCCCATAGTGACAATGCTGATGATATATCACAAAGAACATCTGTCATATGGCTGCTCTCCTCCTTGAAATATCCCATGCCAAAGTTACATGTTGGAAGGTCATTCCTCCCATGCTTCTCCTCCCACAGCTCGAAATCTGAATTAAGAGTTGGGTAATGATGATGTTGGGAGAATATATCCCTCCTCCTTGAGCCTACCCAAGAATCCCAACGCTGTATCATTGCCTTCTAATGCTACCATCCATCCTGGATCTATGCTTGAAGCATCATGTTGTGAGATATCTCTCACAAAATATGAATCAGGTGGCCTCCCAGGTGGTTTGCCACTAGATAATAGCGTCCCATGCAACAATCTCATAAGCATAATATATGGGACTGTTAGGTCCTTGCTTCTACTGTGAAAATCCATCTCTGTTTTCTATGTGGAAGTGGTATGTGAGGGATATGTGTGCATGCCTTTAATCATTTGAGCTTTTCCACTCTTTCTATCCACCCATTCCATCTGCAAAGTTTCCCAATCAGTGGTGACTTTCCCTAAAGTAATCAACCATTTCACACCCAATATGACATGGGTGTCTGGTATGTCAACTACAAAGAAGTGATCAGTCAATGTATAATTTCTCATTGTGACTGATAATGATGGAACATAATGCATGCATTGCATAGTTCTATCTCCTGGGACCAAAACAGAAAATCCCTCAAAAGCATCAGTGGGCATTTCCCTCCTTTGCACTAGCTAGGCATCAGTAAAATTGTGGGTAGCCCCACTATCAACCAAAATAGAAACCCTCGGATTCAAGATAGAACCTTGAAATCTTAAGGTCAAGTACTTAGGTACTCCTCTCAATGATGCAAGAGCCCCTCTAATAGGAGAAAATGCTCCATTCCCATCTCCTCATGGTGTTGGTTCATATCCTATAGTGTCAGCGCTGTGACCTCTTCTTGGTTCATCTTCTTCTTCCTCCTCATCAACAGAGAAGACCTCTATGTAATGTGCTTTTCTAGTTGCACATCTATGTCTGGGTGCCCAAGCTTCCTAGCAAGTGAAGCAAAGCTTCCTCCTCCTTAAATCTCTTTGGACATCATCATCAAGAGGTTTTTTATATTGACTCTCCTTTGACGGAGGAGCCTTCTCTTATTTTCCCTTTGATGGAAAAGAGGGCTTATGCTGAAAAGTTTCCTTTGATTCTGGTAAGGCATCTTGAACGTATCTAGCCCTTTCAATGGCATCTTGTAGGGTAGTGGGATTGGTAAACTTAACCAACCCATGAAGAGGTTCATCTAACCCATTAATGAACATGTACACCCTTCTTGCTGCAGAAAAATCAAGAACCATAACAAAAAGTCTTAAAAATCAGAGATGTTAGTTTTGCATTACCTGATTGTTTCAACATTGCAAGCCCCATGAATGGTGCCTCATGATGTATTCTATCAAATATTTCCACCGGCCTTCTAGTGAAATCTGAATATACAGTTACATTGGCATGACCCAATGTAGACAAGCCATGTAACCACCAGTCATGTGCTTCACCCTCAAGGTGCAGCGCCACAATCTTAATGGCCTCCATTTCTGGAACTTTGTTCAACTGAAAGTAGATGTCAAGTTTTTCTACCCATGATTTTTCAGTGCACTTCGATTGTGATTCTGAATGAATCCACCACTTCTATGATGATGTCGTGGTCTTCTATTGTCCTTGATTAGAAAAAAAATATTGAAAACTTAAGTGATCCTTGAATCTCTGAGTTTGAGATTGATTCTCCATAAAATAGTCTTCAAGGTATTCTTGCTCTTGAAACCATTCATTTCCCACAACCAAGAATGTAGGCATTGTAGAGCATTGGGAAACTTGTGGTTGATGCACTAGTTGATCATTCCTGTGATGAGACATTCCAAAGCCTTCAACATGATGAAATCCTTTAGGGGATTTCTTGAATCTATCCATCCTCATCTCTTTGATCCCTCTCGCAATGTCTTGCATGGATCTAAGAAGGATCTTAGGGAACTCCTTCTCTTCATCTTCTCCTCCAGATAAAGGGGTTTTACCCTTGTCTTCTTTGTCATTTGTATAATAAAATTTGTGATGTATTCTTCTATGATACCTCTTCTCTCTATCAGTAAGAGGCTCTCCTTCTTCATATGACATATTCGATTTTCAAGGTGCACAGGTTGTGCCAAGATTATGATCTGATACCACTGTAATATCCCCAAATGGGAAAAGAAGGAATATAGTGCAAAATGCTGGAAAAAAAGTGTAGATCATCATTTGAAAGAAAGAGGCCAATATGGAGACCTTTCATATGTTATAACAACAAAAAAATATACATAAAGAATGGGCCATAAGATGAATAACAAGGAAGTATAAGCCTCCAATGGACAAAATCCCTCAATATTAGGTGTTGCAACTATATAGAAAAGATGGAAGACCCTTACAATGTTATTTTATTAGCTTTTCTATAGAAAAATGATGATACATCAGATCTAGGGCTGATATGTGCCTCAAAATACAGATCTATATCAGATTTGTGCACTATACAACCTCCTTTGAAGATCCCCTTAAGGGTTTTCAGCAAAACACCAAGTACGAGTTGTAGATCTGAGATCTAAGACTGTAGATCTACTAAAAAATACAGATATGGAAAGTGTGGCTGCTCTGATATGATCAATACAATAGCCTCCTCCAATAGATCCTCTTAGTGAAAGGTAGATCCCCTTCAATAGAAAATCAACTCTCCAAAAGGTGTGCTAAACCACCCTGCAACTCCTCCTACAGAAATAACGAAGATCTGGAAGAAAACTGCACTGTAAGGATGAATAACCAGTTGGTATAATTCCAAGATCTTAAAATATGCTCAATGGCCTTCAATACTATCCTCCCAATGGAAAGGAAGCCTTCTCCACTGAAAATGAGCAATGAAATGGCCTAGATCTAGAGATCTAATCACCACTTGCTGCAACCTGCAAAACCAACCAACCCCTCAACATGATCTGTGCTATAGTTGAAAGAAGAAGCTTGGCCTTAAGCTTGATAGTGGAGCATGTAGTACAAGACTCCTCCAAGAGCTCCTCAATGGAAGAGGTGGGTGTTGAGTCCCGAAATTGCATCTTTTCCATACACTTTTCCATACCTTTTTCACTCACCTAAACCTCCCAAATTGTCAATATCATGTGCAAAAGGGTATCTAACATGGTTTTTAATTATGTTTTTGTGTTTTCTATTTGATCTAGATTTTTTTCATTCAGCTGCGGAATCTTGCCACTTTCCGCAGCTGCTGCAACTTTCCGCAGCTATTTTGTGGAACTATATGCTACAGGTGTCTACAAGGGAAACGAGCCACATGGGCAGGCTAGGAATGACGTGGACATGGTTCGTGTCCTATTGGTTCAAGAAAACTCGTCCAAAGAAGCCGCGGTCAAAGCCGTCCACGTGGAAGTCAACTATGGAGTTTCATGTCGTCCGGACTCTGTTTCGTGGCAAATAAACATCCATACGGCCGTTTCTAAGCTTGCGGAGGTTAAATCGACATCTGTGCAGAGCTCTGGAGTTGAATTCAAGCATCCACCTTCCGTAGATTCACTTTCCAACACGGCCATACTCCTATATCCGTGGCCGTAGTGGTCTACGTGCTCTCTGTCATCATGAACTTTAGGAGACAGTTACAGTTTATTGTTATATATAGAGCGTTTGCATACGCACATAAAGTTAGTTGTGAGTTGTCAGTTGATAGTTGATGTTCGTGAATAAACTCTGTTATCTTTTAGTCTACTTTGTAGTGATTACGCTGCCCTTGAGGCGTAACACTACCATTCTGTAATGAAATGCTTGTTAATATGAGAAGACTCTGTTTTTCAACTTAATTCGTGTTTGAGGATCGTTACCAAGGCTGTGTAGAGGGCCCCTGCTCAGCTAAGGTTTTGTGTATTAGTGTATATTTCTCATTTCATTTCTTTAAAAGTCATTGTATCATAATCCATCCATATGTTCATACTTTGCAGTTGTTTCATTTCTGTTTATACATTTCCATAATTTCCATTTGATTTTTGTCTTTCATGTTTTATGATTGTTAATCACTGATCAATTTTCTTGATTGCAGGTTTTAGATAGACAGCCCGGGCATTTTTATAGCTTTTTGACTAATGACATGAATCTAACATTGTTCTGCTGCTAGTTTGCTTTTCATAGCTTTTGTTTAACTTCAGTCTTGCTTTGTACATTTCATTTTTGCTTATCTGATTCAGTAGTTAAACTTAGATATATTAAGCTGCTCATAGCATCTTCAGTTGCCTCCGAAAGCCACAGCTGGACTGATGGTGAGGGACTGCATTATGAAATGTGTAGTTTAGTATTAGTTTCTTTTCTGCAAATTTAGATATATTAAGCTGCTCATAGCATCTTCAGGTGCCTCCGAAAGCCACAGCTGGACTGATGGTGAGGGATTGCATTATGAAATGTGTAGTTTAGTATTAGTTTCTTTTCTGCAAATTTAGATATATTAAATCATGCATGACATCTTTGGTTGCCTCCGAAAGCCACAGCTGGACTGATGGTGAGGGATTGAATCATGAGTGTATGATTTAGTATTAGTTTATTTTCTGCAAATTAAATATCAGTTACACAAGTTGTTTATGATTACTTCCAAAAATCATAGCTGGACTAATGATGAAGGGTCAGAAGATAAATTGATGTAATCTGATTTAGATTTATTTTGTTGCAATTTTTAATTTCCTTAAGCATAGTTCTTTTGTGTTTAGTTGGCAGCAAGAATAGTTTAGTTTTCATGCTCACTAGTTTACTGTTTTGATTTATTAGATTAGCAGCACCTTTTCATTTCAGCAGTACATTTTCATTTTCTTTCAAGTCTTGCCATTGTAAATTTCAATTTGCTTTTTAAAGTTTCAAGTTGGTAAATCATTATAGGGGATATCACTTCCTTGAAAAAACATAACCAAACTTGTTTTCATCTTAGAATTTCCATTTCACCTTAGAAAAAACCAAAAACGACAAAAAGTTAAGAAATAGGTTATCTTGCACATATAGTGCGCCGCACTTCATCAGCTTACGATTCCCGAATTGACAAATTAAATGCAGCAATTTAGGACACACTAAATTGACCAAACATTTTGGCGCCGTTGCCGGGGAAGTGTAACTAGGTAGCCAATTTCTAAAAAAAAAAAAACACAAAATCATAAAAGAAGGGAAAACTTGATAACTTCTTGAAGTATGCTCTCCTCTTGCACCTAGTGTGATCTGGAGGATCAGAAAAGAGAGTTATTGGTTTAGTAATTTCTTAAGTATGCTCTCTTCTTGCACCTAGTGTTATCTGGAAGATCAGAAAGAGAATTATTAGCCCAACTTTTGTTAAAAAAAAACTAAAAAAAAATGACATGCATAGAGCAAGAGATTCTAGGGGAAGGTTTATAGCTAAAGCCAAGAGTTCGATTTTCACAACTCCATCAAATTTAGATATATTAAGCCGTTTCATAGCGTCTTCAATGTTTCTCGAAAGTTTGTTGTACCGGACCGATGGTGAGGACTCAGATGACAGAAATGTGTAGTTTAGTATTAGTTTCTTTTCTGCAAATTTAGATATATTAAATCATGCATGACATCTTCAGTTGCCTCCGAAAGCCACAGCTAGACTGATGGTGAGGGATTGAATCATGAGTGAATGGTTTAGTATTAGTTTACTTTCTGCAAATTAAATATCAGTTACTCAAATTGTTTATGATTACTTCCGAAAATCATAGCTGGACTAATGATGAAGGATCAGAAGATAAATTGATGTAATCTGATTTAGATTTATTTTGTTGCAATTTTGAATTTCCTTAAGCATAGTTTCTTTTGTGTTTAGTCGACAGCAAGAATAGTTTGGTTTTCATGTTCACTAGTTTATTGTTTTGATTCATTAGATTAGCAGCACCTTTTCATTTCAGCAGTACATTTTTATTTTCTTTCAAGTCTTGTCATTGTAATTTTCAATTTGCTTTTAAAAGTTTCAAGTTGGTAAATCATTATAGGGGATATCACTTCCTTGAATAAATATAACCAAACTTGTTTTCATTTTAGAATTTCCATTTCACCTTAGAAAGACCAAAAACGACAAAAGTTAAGAAATAGGTTATCTTGCACATATAGTGCGCCGCACTTCATCAGCTTACGATTCCCTGATTGACAAATTAAATGCAGCAATTTAGGACACACTAAATTGACCAAACATTTTGGCGCCGTTGCCGGGGAAGTGTAACTAGGTAGCCAATTTCTTAAAAAAAAAACATAAAATCATAAAAGAAGGGAAAACTTGATAACTTTTTGAAGTATGCTCTCCTCTTGCACCTAGTGTGATCTGGAGGATCAGAAAAGAGAGTTATTGGTTTAGTAATTTCTTAAGTATGCTCTCTTCTTGCACCTAGTGTGATCTGGAAGATCAGAAAGAGAATTATTAGCCCAACTTTTAAAATAAAAAATAAAAAATGATGACATGCATAGAGCAAGAGATTCTAGGGGAAGGTTTATAGCTAAAGCCAAGAGTTCGATTTTCACAACTCCATCTTCTTCAAGGCATAGACCAGATTCACCACCATCTACTCCTAGCCTTAAGATTTTTGGAAGTCAAAGAACAGCTGAATTAGAGGATTCTCCTATACCACCTACTAAAACCCACTTAGAAAACAAAGAAACTTTATCTCATCCTTCCTTGGTAGAAGAACTAGAGGACTATAAGGACTCTAAAGAAACTATCATGGCAGAGGAAGTAATAAATAGAGGTGGAGGTAGAGGAGGAGGAGATAATGAAGATAACAATGGTGAAGGAAATAACAGTAGAAATAGGGACAATTTTCTTGGATTCCCTATAGTTGATGAGGAAACTCATGCAACAATGAAAAATATCTCACCATCTGTTCTCCCTAACTTTTATGGATTACGAAGTGAGGATCCTGAAACATTTCTGTTTGAGTTTGAAGCAGTGTGCCGAACTTATGACTATATGGAAGATTCTCAAAAACTCAAACTGTTTCCTTCAACATTGAAGGGATCTGCTTTGAAATGGTTCATGGGATTAGCCACTCAATCTATCAGGACCTGGAATGATATGAAACAAACATTTTTGGATAGATACTTGGACTATTGTATGCCCACCAATCACAAGGATGAGGTATTCAAAATGATGCAAAAAGAAGATGAAAATTTGGAAGACTTACTTGAAAGATTTCAATACAACTTGAAAAGAGCAAAGATGAGCAACTTAGATGATGAAACCTTGAAAGCCCTCATATTAAAAGCCAATAGAGATGAATGGATAGATATTTTAAACATTATGGGGAAAGGAGACATTTCTCAACTTCCACTTCGTGACATAACAGAATTATGTGTCCATCTCTCAAGAGGAAAATCTAAAACTGGAAAAGGGCCTAGGGATCCTTCTCTTATTAGGGCTAACAAATCTGCAACTGGATCAGTAAGTAGGGAAGAGATTGGTAATATGCTTGATGAGTTCAAAACTGATATCTTAGGGAGCCTTAGTGAACAACTAGACACCCTTAAAATCCAAAACAAGCAGAAAGCAGAAACAGATGCTTTAGCCATCTTTTGTCCGAAATGTAGAAAGAAAAATGCTTTAAGGGAATGTCCCTTGGATGCAAAAGTTGTAGAAACATGTATGATTTGCTCAGAAAATCATGAGATCAAGGATTGTCCTTCAATCCCTGGACTCAAAGCCGTTTTTCAAGAAGATCCAAATTCAGTAGAATCTCTCTGTTTTGTCGCAAGGAGACCTTGGCAGGGACAACAATCTCAAGGGTTTAATAACCCTATGAATATTCAAACCCCACCAAATTGGAATCCTTGGCAACAACCTTGGCCCCAACATCAAAATTCATATCAGCCATGGGTACAGGGGATGCAAAATCCTTATGGGAGATTTGCTCAATTTTATCAATATCCTCCATCTTTTCAAAATCAACAAGCTCCACAATTTCCAAGCCCAAATCCACAACTTTCATTGCCATTTCCACAACAACAACCTTCTCAACAAAATACAAATCCTCAACTCATGCTCCCATACCAACATAAGACAAATCAACTTCCAGCTCAGCCATTGCCAAATCCTAACAATAAGAATCCTCAAACTACTTATATGGTAGAAGGACAACAATTTCCTACCCATATGATTGTTCCTCTCAACGATGTACAACTCAGATCTGGTAGAGTCTTAGAAAAACCTTCCATAGATATTCAAGAGCAAGATACCTCTGAGGAGGACTCTCTTCAAGTCAATAAGGGTTCTGAGGAAGAATCTCTTCAAAATTCAAAAATTCAAAAAGAAAAAGAAAAGCTAACATCCACAACCCCTATAGTTGAGCAACATGTATCTTCATCTACACCTCCTTTTCCGGAAAGACTACAAATTGATAAGGGGGTGGAAAAACAAATCTTGTTGCCTAACTATGACTTTCTAGATGAATTGAAGAATGTTTGTATCAAAATTCCATTGCTACAAGCCATTCGAGAAATTCCTATTCTAGCAAAAACCATAAAGGAGTTGAGTTTCAAAAGACCAGGAAGGAAGCTAAAGGACACAAGAAGAATCCACCTGGTAGGAAAGATTGCAGATATTATGATGAGAAAAATTACCATGCAGAAATATGTAGATCCAGGAAGTCCAATTGTCAAGACACATATAAATGGGATAGAAATTCCAAACACATTGATTGACTTAGGGGCTGCTATCAACATTATGAGTAGACAGACTATGGAACAGTTAAAACTTCCTAACCTTTTTTTTACACCTACTTTATTGCAACTTGCAGATCGATCGGTTATTAAACCAGATGGTGTATTAGAAGATATTTCAGTCTCCTTAGATTCTTGGGAATATCCATTAGACTTTATGATTTTGACTCCCAAAAGTAATCTAGGAGGACATCCACTTATCTTAGGAAGACCTTGGCTAGCCACAGCTGATGCTTTTATTAGTTGTAGATCTGGAGACATGTACATTTCAAATGGTAATTCGACAAAGAAATTTAATTTGTATCCTCCAGCAAGAGCAATCACAGAAATAGGAGACAATGAATGGGTCGATGATGAGAACACTATACAACCTGTCTTTACCATTTCTGAAATTAGTGAGGATAGTCAAATTCTGAACACATTAGAAAATTTTGAGATAACTTCAGAATATGACCCCACACAATTTCAGTTGGAATCCGACATAGAATATTTATCATCAAGACAAATGTCTCTTTACTCTATGGAAGAATTTGGTAATTCTGTTTTTGAGATTTTTCCAGAAAAGACATTGAATATCAATAAACATCCGGAGAAGTCACAACAAGAAGAACTAACCAGAATCTTGCAAAAACATTCTACTGCATTTGCATGGGAGTATACTGACATGAAGGGTATTGATCCTAAGACTTGCATCCATCATATCTATATTGAGGAAAACAGTAGACCAATCAGACAACCTCAAAGAAGGATGAATCCAAATCTTATGGAGATAGTGAAAGAAGAGCTCCAAAACTTCTCAATGTAAACTTCATTTATCCAATTTCAGATAGCCGATGGGTTTCTCCTTTGGTTATAGTACCTAAAAAGAATGGTAAATGGAGAGTATGCATTGATTACAGGGAATTGAACAAATCAACTTTGAAGGATCACTTTCCTTTGCCTTTTATTGATCAGGTATTAGATACATTAGCAGGTAAAAAGTACTTTTCATTTTTGGATGGTTTTAGTGGCTATAATCAAATTCAGGTAGCACCTGAAGACCAAGATAAGACCACATTTACTTTTCCATGGGGAACTTTTGCCTACTGAGTGCTTCCTTTTGGGTTATGTAATGCACCAGCAACATTCCAAAGAGCAGTACTAGGAATTTTTTCTGATCTAATCCATGATTGTGTAGAGGTTTATATGGATGATTTTACAGTTTATGGTAATTCATTTGAAGAGGCATTAGAAAATTTGAAAAAAGTTCTCATAAGATGTAAAGAAACAAACCTTTCATTAAGCCATGAAAAATGCTTTATGATGTTTACTGAAGGGATTGTTTTAGGACATCATATTTCAGGAGATGGGATTAAGGTTGATAGAT
The DNA here is from genome assembly GCA_034641835.2 of Pinus albicaulis. Classification (NCBI taxonomy): domain Eukaryota; kingdom Viridiplantae; phylum Streptophyta; class Pinopsida; order Pinales; family Pinaceae; genus Pinus; species Pinus albicaulis. Next base: position 5,717 of record JAXQQM020070963.1, on the reverse strand, counting down.
CAAATGTTGAAGTCATCTCCAAGTTGCCTATTCCAAATTGTCAAAGAGATGTTAGAAGTTTTCTAGGATTTACTGGTTACTATAGAAGATTTATAGAAAACTTCACTAAAATAACATCTCCACTCTTTAAATTGCTTACAAAAGACTGTGAATTTAAATGGGATCCTGATTGTCAATCAGCTTTTGAAACTTTGAAAACAAGAATATCTGAAGAACCTATCTTGAGAGGACCAAATTGGAAACTCCCTTTCCATATTTCTACGGATGCTTCAGATACAGCTCTAGGAGCTGTGTTGGGTCAAAAAGATTTAGTTCCTTATGCCATTTATTATACCAGTAAAAATTTGACTCCCACAGAGTTGAACTATACTATGACTGAAAAAGAGTTTTTAGCTGTTGTTCATGCAATTAATAAGTTTAGACATTACATAACAGGCTATGAAACTTTTATTCATACTGACCATTCTGCAATTTGATATTTAATGAACAAACCTGTTACTAATGGCAGAGTGACAAGATGGCTTTTACTTTTGCAAGAATTCAATATTACTGTGTTGGATAGACCAGGAAAACAGAATACAGTAGCTGATTTCTTGTCTAGAATTCAAAATACTAAAGAAGATTCTCCCGTAGAAGATAAGTTTCCTGATGAATATTTGTTTGCAGTAACTATTAAGACCCCTTGGTATGCAGATATTGCTAACTATTTGGTTACAGGGAAACTACCTTCACATTTATTTCCAAGAGAAAAACGAAAGATTTTTCAGGAGAGTTCAAAATATTCATGGATTTCTAACGAATTGTTTAAAACAGGGCCAGATCTTGTGATCAGAAGATGTGTCAGGGAAGATGAAATGCCTTATATTCTTAAGGCATGTCATGATGAACCATGCGGCGGACACTTTGCAGACAAAAGGACGGCCTATAAAATCCTCTCTTTAGGATATTATTGGCCTTCCTTCTTCAAAGATGCAAAACAATATGTCAAAAGGTGTGACAGCTGCCAAAGAGTAGGGAAACCTACCCTTTCAAATGAAATGCCATTGCAACCACAGGTACTCATTGAACCCTTTGAAAAATGGGCTTTAGATTTCATTGGACCTATTAATCCACCATCTAAGAAAAATAAGTATATATTGGTTTGTATTGATTATGTTACTAAATGGGTAGAAGCCAAAGCATTAGTATCTGCTACTGAAAATTCAGTTGTTCATTTTCTTTATGAGGATATTTTTACTCGCTTTGGTGTTCCAAGAGAAATTGTAACAGATCAGGGGAGTCAATTCACATCAAATTTGGTGGAGAAGTTGATGGAAGAATACAAAATCAAGCACAGAAGATCTACTCCTTACCATCCACAAGCAAATGGTCAAGTGGAGTCCACAAACAAAGTTCTTGAAAGTATCATCACCAAAACTGCTCATCTACATAGAAGAGATTGGGCAGAAAGGCTTCCAGAAGCCTTGTGGGCCTACAGAACTACATGGAGGAATACAACAGGACATTCTCCCTATGAACTTGTTTATGGGAAAGAAGTCTTTCTCCCCATTGAGTTCCAAGTCAAGACCTTCAAGATAGCAGTTCAGTTGGGGATGGACTTATCAGAAGCCCAAAAGCATAGAATGGAGCAGCTGAATGAGCTAGATGAGATCAGACAAGAAGCAATTCTAAGAACTGATCTAGTTCAATATCAAAGAGCTAAATGGCATGACAAATATATCAAAGAGAAGAAGTTTCAAGAAGGAGATTGGGCATTGTTATTTGATTCCAAGTTTAAATATTTTCAAGGGAAATTTCAGACTCATTGGCTTGGGCCATATGAGATTGATAAGATCTTTAGCAATGGAGCTGTAAGAATCAAGACCATTGATGAGTTTCAAACTCCTCTTATTGTGAATGGCCATAGATTGAAAGTTTATCATAAGCCACTCTCTAAAGAGGATTTTGTCAATTTGTTTCAAGAAAGTTCTGCAATCAGGCTGGTACAAAATAATTCTTCTTCTCCACCAGCCTAGCTTTTGTTTTTCAAGTTAAAAAAAAAATAAAAAAAAATAAATAAATAAATAAAAATGGTATAAGCCTGAAAACCAATCATTGATTGGCAGTCTTATACAGAAAATATGGGGTGAAAATCAGGGACACTTGACACTCTATATTTTCCAAAAAAAAATCTGTCTTTCATTTCATTTCATTTCACCACCCACTCCATTTCATTCCACTTCATTTCATTTTATTTTATTTCATTTCACTTCATTCCACTTCATTTCATCCATTCCATCAATAAAAATCTTTTTTATGACCATTTCCACCTAGTCATCTGTCATTTGTTCATTTCTATTCAACCAAGTAATAGCTGTGTCAGTTTCCGCAGCTGACATCTGTTTCCGCAGCTGACTCCAGTTTCCGCAGCCAGAAGCAGATTCCGCAGCTACTACTCTACTTTCAAAGAGAATGTACAGTTAGTTGTTATTTCTATAATTATGAAATAAAATGCAGGAGAGAGGATCAATGGAACATTCAAGACACTAATGAAGATCAATCAGTTGAAGACCAAGGGCAAAAGCAAGGATTCCAAAGGTATGAATAAAGTTTATTTCAAATAGTATTGAAAAACACATTTTTATATAATTTTAAACTATGAGCTCTACCCATTGCGCGCAATGATTATATTGACAGTCCCGTAACCTTCCACGATCTCCATGTTATCCTCTTGCATTTATTCACAAACGGTTTCATCATTGAAATTCCGATTCTCACTCATGTTCCAATATCCCACCGTAGATAATGAGACGTATTTGAGTTGACAAAGGACTCTTACAAGCCGCATAACTTCATAATCATTGATTGAAACGTGTTCATATTTATTACACAGCCACCAAAATTCAAAACGCAGCCGAATGCATTATACTTTGTTAACCTCTTTGTCGTGTCTCTGTCGTGTTTACAAAAACCCCACTCTACTCATTCTCACTCCCTGTTTCACTCCATTTCGTTCCTTTTGCTCATTCTCACTCCCGTATATCTACCCACAGTCTTACTCCATTCCGTTTATGGTACTCATTCTCATTTTATGATAACATCCCCACAGTATTGTGCTCGATCCTGTGTATTCCATCGTTCCATTTCCATTTAAACCCTCACGAAAGCAAACTTGTGAAGCACAGAGAAGTGAAATGGGAAAATTATTAAGGGCAGAGCCGGAAGGACCAAAGTTTATAGAGGGATTTCCGCAAGCAAAAGAGATGTTGAGGAAAGCTAAATGGCTGCGTTTTATTCAGAAATTCAGGGGTTACCACAGAGAAGTTACAAAAGCGTTTGCAAGATCATTTGATGGCTCGGCAGCAGAAGTGGGAGACCTCAAGTTTTTGGTCAATGAAGCATCAATAGCAACAGCCACAGAGCTTCTTCAGGAAGGAGAACGTTGGTTCAAAAATAAAAGTATCAGTGATGAGGCATGGAGAACAATCCTACGAAATCAAGGTATGGATATCACTGTTTTTAAAAGAGGAATCCCTGTGCATGCAATAAAAGAATAATGGGCCGCTTTACTACTAATTGTTCAGAAATTTATTACATGTGAAGGCCGTTTTGGGTCTATGTACATGTACCATACTAGGCTATTGATGAATTTTCTTGAAAACCAAACTCTCAATCTTCCTTATTTTCTATTCAATAGCTTAAAGAAAATGGTTGTGATTGTTCAAAAACACTTGGGAGATGTAGAGCCTCATCTTTATCACCACGGCCTTATAAAAATTCTGATTGAAAAGGAGCTAAAGGAAAGAAAAGATACATGGGAACAATTCCTAGTTAGAAACTTCTTTGAAGAACCTCAGGAAATTCCTGAAGGTAGTTCAATTAGGAGGAGTAGAAGAAAGAGAATGAATGTTGAAACCCAAACTGCTCCTACTCAGGAAATTCCCGCAGCTAGCACAGCAAAAAGAAGTAGAAGGAAAAGAACAATAGATGAAATCCAAAATACTTCTACTACTACTATGAAAAAAACTGATAGGGAAGAGAGATTGGTAAAAAGGAAGAAGAAGGAAATTAAAGCTAAGAAGCCAATAATACCAAAAGGGAAAGAAATTATTGAGGTTGTCCATAAAACTCCTTCTTCTGAAGAAGAAGATCACCAAATACTATCTGAAAGATTAGTTTTTCTTCAAAAACAGTCATCTATATCCAAGAAGGCAGAGACAGGAAAACAAGAACAAAAGGGCAGTGTACCACAGCATGTGAGGAGAAGCAGCAGGCTTAAGGGAAAATTGAGAAAAACACAAATTAAGGGTCCTCATTTCATTGATTTGGGTGAGGAGACATCTGAACAGTCTCCAACCGACCATAGTCCATTTCAGTCAGTTAGTGAACCTGACTCCTTTCCACGCACATCCTCCCAATCGACAATGAGCATCAGATGTCTTATTCTCAAAGAAATATTGATGTAAGCCCTCTCGACCGAGATTTTTAACATAATTCTCTCTCATTTTGGGGACAAATTTCAATGAAAATGACACCTGCTCAGATCCCAAGCGCTAGGAGGTATATGACTATATAGAATCTCTGAAAAGGCAGCCACAGTCCAAGTACTCTTCCATTCAGCCTCATACTGCAGATGATTGTCTGCTATTGGAAACAGAACTTTTTGTTCCAAATGTATCTTTTCCATACACTTTTCCATACCTTTTTCACTCACCTAAACCTCCAAAATTGTCAATATCATGTGCAAAAGGGTATCTAACATGGTTTTTAATTATGTTTTGTGTTTTCTATTTGATCTAGATTTTGTTCATACAGCTGCGGAAACTTGCCACTTTCCGCAGCTGCTGCAACTTTCCGCAGCTATTTTGTGGAACTATATGCTACAGGTGTCTACAAGGGAAACGAGCCACATGGGTAGGCTAGGAATGACGTGGACATGGTTCGTGTCCTATTGGTTCAAGAAAACTCGTCCAAAGAAGCCGCGGTCAAAGGCGTCCACATGGAAGTCAACTATGGAGTTTCATGTCGGCCGGACTCTGTTTCGTGGCACATAAACATCCATACGGTCGTTTCTAAGCCTGCGGAGGTTAAATCGACATCTGTGCAGAGCTCTGGAGTTGAATTCAAGCATCCACCTTCCGTAGATTCACTTTCCAACACGGCCATACTCCTATATCCGTGGGTGTAGTGGTCTACGTGCTCTCCGTCACTGCGTAAACGAGAGAGCGTTTGCGCTCTATTGTTATATAGATGCTTGCATACAGTTAAAGAAGTGGTGCCACGCTGATAGTTGATGTTCAGAATAAACCTCATATTCTTTTAGTCTTTGTAGTGATTATTGTTCCCTGAGCCGTAACACTACCATTCCAGAACAGAACCTTGTAAATATGAGAAGACTGCTTTTTCAACTTAATTCGTGTTTGGAGAATCGTTACTGCTGGCCGGTGGTAGAGGGCCCCTCGCTTCACTAAGGTTTTGTGTATTAGTGTATATTTCTCATTTCATTTCTTTAAAAGTCATTGTATCATAATCCATCCATATGTTCATACTCTGCAGTTGTTTCATTTCTGTTTATACATTTCCATAATTTCCATTTCATTTCTGTCTTTCATGTTTTTATGATTGTTAATCACTGATCAGTTTTATTGTGCAGGTTTTAGGTAGACAGCCCGGGCATTTTTATAGCTTTTTGACTAATGACATGAATCTAACATTGTTCTGCTGCTAGTTTGATTTTC